>CM032233.1:82922500-83037500 GCA_019009955.1 Riptortus pedestris
ATTCTGTAACATTTTACGATACTACTCATAATAACAGAAAATTTTTAAAATTTCAAAAATTTTTAAAACTAATTTTTAGACTCCTTAATTTTGGTGTTTTATTGTTTGTAGCTCTGAGGATAGGAATTTAATCCCCGAAAACGCTAAGCGTTTTTAAAAAATAAATTGTGAGGAGCCACAAAAAAGTGTTTCTGATTAACCTGATTCATCACCCTCACCATCAGCTAAAAATAAATATGAAAATATTTTAATTAGGAAAATAACGAATATATAGACAAATTTTAAGTTTTATTTTCTTTATTATTTAATAATATCTGACGAAAAGACATAAAATGAGACGAATAAAGGATTTGAAATTGGGGGGAAAATATATTTTGCGCACAGACACACTAGTTCAATATTGAAAGAGCCATATTTTTCTAGCGAGGGTGCTTATTCCCTCGGCGTGTTCCTAATCTTTTGCAATAACCCAACCTCAAAAGCAGGCATATCCTTTATTAGGTGGAGAGGAAGCGGGCTGAAATGAAGAGGTGAAGGGTCGTCGCTAGTATATGGTTCATTGTGAAGATATTAGGGAGGCAGGATTAAGGATTGCTCCACACTCCATCCTTTTATCTCTCTTACCGCCGCTCTCTCTCTCAAAGATAACACTAACAGATTACTCTTAGACGGATCTTACTTTAATTTATTTCCAACAAAACACTCCATTTTATAGCGAGTATAGCTTTCTCTGCATTTTAATGACGTGATAACAACCGGCGAGTAAATTTAAACCGCAGTGTATATCATTACGTATTCCTACACAGTTCGTAATATATTCATAGAGCGTATAGGATGTGCGTTTAAGAGAGAACCCCTTTTCTTTGAAACATAACAAAAATATGAAACTTCATCAGATGTCTTTTTTAGCAGATTTCCCTTAAGGGAAATCAGCTATTGAGGTCGTACTCATGACGCGAGTTTCGAAACATTTCTTCAAATGACCATCGATCCTAACCAGGAGATGACGAAAATGAGGTCCGTTCAAAATTATATATATATATATATATATATATATATATATATAATATATATATATATATTGTCTGTTAACGCTCTAGCGGTCGTAATTTTTGTATGCTCGTTACCAAACTCGGAATTTAATCGTTTTATGTAAAAAGAAAGATTAAGTTCGTTAATGGCTGAAATCAGACCAGTGGGGGGGGGGTTTAGAGGGAGGATTTTTGAAAATTCGAAATATCTCCGTTATTATGCGTTGGATCGAAAAATTGTATAGAATCAATCTTATTATTAGATTTACTATAAATATTGTTCTATACATTTATTCTTTATCTTGAATATCAACCGAGATATTTGCATTTTTATTCTGTGAGTGGTCGGCAGGAGTCGGCTGTTAGGTACTTTCCACCGAGAGCTCTGGTGGCCGTTTCCGTAACTGTCCGTCCCTCGTGAATAAGTACTGTAAAACTTCACGTGGGAAATCTGCTTAGTTTACGGAGCCCCTGCGTGACGGACTTTCATAGACGTGTGTGTGTGTGTGTACGTGCATGCATTACGATTTTTGTTTATTTATATCCGGTTAAAGATGGTAGGTCATTATTATGACGTTTCGGCCCTATTTGGCCATCTTCAATTAATTTTAAATTGCGATAAAATTATACGATCTACGATATGTGTGACAATATATCATACATTGGCTTTTATGATTGATTTATATTTATTTAACAATGGCTTTATATCATTTTACCTAATATGATAGTCCTATAATATTTGTTCATTATGAATATCATGATCAGCAATTTGTCGACCTCACTAAAATTACTTGAAAAAACCAAACTTATTTGACTCATGTCATAGTGCATAGTGAGACGAGTGTGTATATACAAGTATAAAGGTTCTTTGAGCCAACGTCTAAAGCCTTCTAAAGCACCACTATGCCTACCAAAACTTTCTTTCTAATTTATAACAAATTGAATATTCTATAATGAAAAAAGTATACGTGTGGATATATGTATAAATGTCACCATTTTTTTCAGAAATGGTTGTTAGTTTCGTTTAATTTCCTTCATAGTCTTTAAAAATGTATCTAGTGAATTTCGAAACTGCAAATCACAGCATCAATGTGCGGGACTGAGTTCTTGAAACGGATGGAAAAACATATGATGATTTTTTATTAGCGATTTATCTTTAAAATTCATGAAAATATCTTTATATAGAAAATAAACAAAAATAAAATTAACCAAATGACTATGATTTTTATCTGGACATCGCTTCATACTTGCACTTTTGTAATTTCGTTACTTTGGAAAGTTAATGGGTCAGCAACACATCAAACTATTTAATACTAACTCAGATGCCCGGCTTCGCCCGGGAATTCATTTGAGGCTGAATGGTGATGGTATTTTTTTGGCAAGGCTTTACTTTGCACAATATTTAGAAATTTACCCGTCCCAGTGTTTAGGGTTTATACCCGCCGTTACTGTGGATTTTTTAATAATGAAATTAATTTTTTATGTAAGACTTCACTGTCCTCCATACTGTCATATTCCCCGTTTCCTGTGCATTGTGCTTAGATTTGAATTATTAAGGAAAAAATATTAACATATTTATTTTTCCAGGTGAGCTATCTGATAGTTCATATTGGAAAGAATTGTTGAGCATATCAATATTTCTACGTAAATTATTTGCTTCATACATGTTCCCGAAAAAGTGTATAAAACAAAAGTTACTCTAAATAACAAAGTAAATAACTTTTGTTATGTGCACGTTTGTCGAAAACCCAATAGACAAAGAAATATCGCGAATTTTTATTTCAGGCCTCCCTGATAATCCCCACTCCCGTTGGAACCTAAAAATTTTAATATAGCTTAGTGGCGATTTCCATTCCCGTCTGGGCAAATGGGAATTTATTTAGTGACGAACTCATTAAATAAAATCCTTAGTCCCACCCTGGCTAGAAAAGGAAGGTAACCTATAGATAATCCGTCCCAATCAGCCATAGTAGCAAAACGTGGAAGTTAATAAATAATAATAGTACTATTTTTCAGATCATAGATATACTCCTATTCATTATTTCATTCTCTGGAGAGCTGTCTCGCTCCTATGCAGGAAATGAATATTTTATTCAACACAAAATTCAATTACTGAATGGTACTGGCCGGGATTAATTCATAGCTCATGATCCAGCTGCAATTTATAATTTAACACATTCCCATATTATGTATGCTTATTGCTTTTATGAATATTTATAAGAAAACATTTATCTCTTGTAAAGAGGGTCAAATGTTTAAAACTTTAACATTGAAAATATCTTTAGGTTTGTAGATGAATTCAAAACCTATACTCAATAGTGAATCTATACATTAGGTATTTCCAAACTATTTTGGGCAAGATTATTATAATTTATTTGAGATGCCGCTACAATGGCGATTCATCTATTAACATATTTGAATATAATTTTACAAATTTAAATAAATATTAGCATTTTTACAAAGCTAAATGTTACAAAAGTACAAAATAAATAGGACCATGCCGCTACAATGGCGATTCATATTTTAACATGCATTTTGGGCAAGAGACCCAATCTCCAAAATGAACTGATACTTCAGACCTCAATTGTCAAATTACTTTAAAAATCCTGCCTCTAGTTTTTCCCCATTTATACAGAATACTTACGAATTTCAAACCGTTGCGGTTGGTTAAGTGTCTTTACTTGAAATCATTTACTCATCAAAATCTAACAAAATAAATAAACGTAAAATATAGTAAATATCAGGTATAATTAATAATAATTAATACGGAAAAATACTCAAGTAGGTAATTATCTTTTGAAATAAAAAAAAACATTAAAATTGCAAAGTAAAGATAAAAAAAATAAATAAAAAAAAAACAGCGTGATGGATGAACCTGGTGACTTTCTACCAATCTAGGAAACGCATGTACAAACTTGTGAACGCTTATGGAGTTTTTTAAAAATACAACAATGACACTTGTTACTCAATATTATTGGCTATTGAGGTCGTACTCATACGATTTTCAAACAATTTCTTCAAATGTCCATCCATCCAACCCAGGAGATAACAAAAATGAAGTCCGTTCAAAGTTATATATATATATATATATATATATATATATATATATATATATATATATAATATTTCATTGGTTCGTTCTTTTACAAAAAGTTGTGTGGTATCCTGTAAAATCATTTTTATTGTTTCACCTCCCCTTTAACTACTTTATGGTTCAGAAATCAGCCAGTAGATTTCATTTGGCCCCGTTATTGTGTGGATATTACCTTAACATTAAAAAAAAATCACTAGAAACATGAACATTCTAAAATGGTTGCATTGAGATAAGAATGCAGTTTATGAATGTAACGAAGCACTATGATGGCAAAAACTTCAGTGAAAGCTAACAGAAAATGGTAATTTCTGGGCACCATAATATCATGAACACAAAAACCCTTTGATTGCTAATCTATTCATAAAACGTTAAAAATATAAAACAATGAATAAATTTCTGAAATTTCTTTAAAAATTTTACGTCATCTCTCAATGAATATATGGTATTATATTAAAGAGTATTCGGTTACATACACCCCATAAAAAATAATTTTTGCAGGCATGTTTTTTATTTGAGTTGGAGCACTTGAAAATAATTGGCGAGGGCATATAAATCATATCCATGTAGCAATTAGGGTGAAATATTTGGGAAAGGGGTGGTGTCAGTAAGTGGATAGCATGTACCCTCACCAATCTACAAGTTAGGCTCCAGCTACAAATCCTCTAGTCCTACTGTCAAAGCACGCCACTCGCCCTATCGCTATTGACAAAACAAAATACAACATTCCTCTTCGGCTCGTCGTATATATATATATATATATATATATATATATATATATATATATATATATATATATGGTGTTGTTCTTGGAGTTTTGGTCAATGATGGTGAAATAATCAAAGTTTATGCCAATATTTCGAGAATATATATTTTCTCTTCTTCAGGGCTATAAAAATACAGCTACTACTTTATTTATCAAATCAAATAACAAGCTGCCCCCATTTTGAGGGTACCCGTTTGGGTCAGCCTCCTAATCAGCCCACCAGGGTATATAGGTAAAATAAAAATTGTTTTTAAATGCTTTATATATGCTGACATTTTTTTTGTTCGTCTCAGAGAATAGTAATATAGCCTAACTTAGACCTTAGGCTATATTAATATTCTCTGAGACGACCAAAAAAAATGGGTTAGTAGTAATATACATACCAAATTTCATAAAATGAAAAGGTAACAAACAAACAAACATGCACAAAAGAAACAAATTGCAGATATCGTGTCTATGACATGTGAAACGAAAAAGTATCTTGAAATTTTGAAAAAGAAAAAAAATCAATGCACAACAGAGGTTACAATTTTATATATATATATATATATATATATATATATATATATATATAAAACTTAGAGTTAAAAAAAAAGACTTTAAAAAATCCAGATCGAATAGCTCAGAATATTTGAAAAACGGTAAAAATATGTGGGGTTCAAATTAAATAAATTTATAATTCCTACCCAAAATACTCTTATTTTAATTGCATCTAAAGATTTCCATATTCATAAAGTAGAGTGTGAGGTGAGGAGAACAGGGATGATGAAAATTGAAAGTCAACAAAGATGGTAACTATGATGGTTAATTTTGTTGCGTGTGGCGATCTGCAGCTACTTTGAGTAATTTTATATAAGGAGACATGTATCCTTCTATAAAATCACTGCAGAAAACAAACAAAAAATGTTATGGAATATCTATTTGCATAAATATGGTAGATAGTATCGGGGCATTGTGAAAATGACACAAATAACTACAAATTGGACTATCAATGCAGGATCAACTCTTTCAAAGTTTCAACAAATAAAATTATGAATTTTATTCCATATATTTTAGAGTTATTCCATATGCTCTTTATAAAAACACATTAAATTGATTTAAGCTGTAAGTGTAGTCCCGTTGACTGTCAGTTCCGTATGAATAATATATCTAGTATATTTCGTACAGGAAATTGGGAACGATTCCCATGCATTGTGTTGTGCAATGGTCTTTATTAAGTTGGTATATTTATTGAAGTAATAAATCTCCAAATCATGTATTCGTAATGTGTATTTCCAGATAAATATTTTTACTTCCATATAACTATGTAAAGGAAGTTTGGTGGTCTCAAAAACATTTGGTTTTAAGGTTTCAATGGAATTATTCGTTTTGTGCCTCCCTAAGCCCAGTTTGACTAGTTTCAGCGTTCTCGCATAACTCAAAAAGTCCGTCATGCTGGGGCTGCGTAAACTAAGCAGATTTCCCACGTGAAGTTTTACAACAGATAAATCTACATTCTGGTAACACTTAACATAACCGTGAGTATTATAAGAAAAGTCCGTCACGCAGGGGCTGCGTAAACTAAGCAGATTTCCCACGTCAAGTTTAGTAATAGATAAATATACATACTGGTAACATAACAGCACCGTGAATAAATACAAACGGAAATAAGAAATGTTTCATCCAATTTCAATAACCTGCCGACAGGAAGCGTTAGGTTAGAAATGTAAAGAAACGGTTCTGCCCGCCTCACACCGGAAAGAAAAACAATTACTGAAATATTTTAGAATATAACATATTAATTTTATTGAGAACTATTTACTATAACTGTAAGTAATAATGAGTCAGAATAATTGTTATCTCAATCAATCAAATTTTTGTAGTCCAAAACCTTAAGACAGGGGGGGGGATCACCAGGACATATTTGCATGTATCTCGTTTAATAAAGGTCTCTTGAATACAATTTTTGGTATTTAAACTTCGAATAATGTGATTTATTATGAAGCGGAGTATTGTGTGTGAAACATGAGTAGAAGTGGCGGTTTGCTGATGGCTAAAAAATATCTCGGTTAATATTCAAGATAGAGAATAAATGTATATAACAATATTTATAGTAACTTTAATTTGCAATAAGATTGATTCTGCACAATTTTTCGATCCGACGTATAGTAACGGAGATATTTCAAATTTTCAAAAATCCTCCCCTCTAAACCCCCCCTCCCACTGGTCCGATTTCAGCCGTTAACGAACTTGATCTTTTCAAAACCACTAAATATCGAGTTTGGTAACGATCAAACAAAAATTGCGATCGCTAGAGCGGTAACAGACAAATATATATACAGTTTTGAACGGACCTCATTTTCGTCATCTACTAGGTAGGATCGATGGACATTTGAAGAAAAATTTCGAATGTTCCGTCATGAGTACAACCTCAATAGCTGATTTCCCTTAAGGGAAATCTCCTAAATACAATTACTGAAATATATCTGAATGTAACATATCAATTTTATTGAAAAATATTTAATATATCTAGTACTGTAATTTACAATGAATCAGCATGATTTTTATCTCAATCACTCAAATTTTAGGAGTCCAAGAACAAAAGAAAGGGGGGGGGGGCAGAACGTATTTGCCTTTATCTCACAAAGTAGAAGTTCAATGAAATAAATATGTGGTATTTAACCTTGAAATGGAGTCATTCATGATATAAGAGCTTATTATTTATACTACATGAGTAGGAGAGGGGCTTTGCTGAAGGCTGAAAACTGAAAAAGTCCGTCACGCAGTGGCTGAGTAAACTAAGCAGATTTCCCTCGTGATGTTTAGTAATAGATAAATATACATACTGCTAACACAACACCGTGAATAAATGCAAACGGAAATAAGAAATGTTTCATCCAATTTCAATAGCCTGCCGACAGGAAGCGTTAGGTTAGAAATGTAAACAAACGGGTATACACACATACACATTAATTTTATTGAGAACTATTTACTATATCTAGTACTGTAATTAATAATGAGTCAGAATAATTTTTATCTCAATCAATAAAATTTTAGTAGTCCAAAACTTTAAGATGGGGGGGGGGGGGAGTCACCAGTGCATATTTGCATGTATCTCGTATAATAAAGGTCTCTTGAATACAATTTTTGGTATTTAAACTTCCAATAATGTGATTTATTATGTATCAGAGTATTGTTTACGTAACATGAGTAGAAGTGGCGGTTTGGTGAAAACTGAAAAATGCAAATATCTCGGTTAATATTCAAGATAGAGAATAAATGTATATAACAATATTTATAGTAAATTTAATTTGTAATGAGATTGATTTTGTATAGTTTTTCGATGTGACGTATAGTAACGGAGATATTTTGAATTATCGAAAATCCTCCCCTCTAAACCCCCCCTCCCACTGGTCCGATTTCAGCCGTTAACGAACTTAATCTTTCTTTTTACATAAAACGCTTAAATATGAAGTTTGGTAAGGATTAAACAAACATTGCGACCACTAGAGCGGTAACAGACAAATATATATATATATATATATATATATATATATATATATATACAGTTTTGAACGGACCTCATTTTCGTCATCTACTAGGTAGGATCGATGGACATTTGAAGAAAAATGTCGAAAATTCCGTCATGAGTACAACCTCAATAGCTGATTTCCCTTAAGGGAAATCTGCTAAAATACAAATATCTCGGTTAATATTCAAGATAGAGAATAAATGTATATAACAATATTTATAGTACATTTTTAATTTTCAATAAGATTGGTTCTATACAATTGTTTGATCCGACAAACCGTATAGTAGCGGAGATATTTCGATTTTAGAAAAAACCCCTCTAAACCCCCTCCCACTGTTCCGATTTCATCCATTAACGAGCTTGATCATTCTTTTTACATAAAACGAATATATATATATAATATAAACGAATATATATAATATAACGAATATATATAATTTTAAACAGATCTCATTTCGCTATTTCCTGGGTAGGATTGATAGATATTTGAAGACATTTTTCGAAAATCGCGTCATGAGTACGATCTCAATAGCTGATTTCTCTAAATGGAAATATTCTAAAACGGCTAGCCTTGGAGTGTTTAAATTTAGTAACTCGAATTACTGTAAGGTCTAGTTGTGCACGTTTCTTTTTGATCAATATTGACTAAGGGAATCGACTATGGGGGAGGCTTAAAGGGGGTGAAAATAAAATAAATTTCTCCGTACGTATTAGGTATATAAAACATTTATATCGGACCTTTTTTAATTAGTATAAAAGGATCTATAATATATATTCTATGCCCCTTTTCGATCTGATGCATTGCACCGGAGATATCGTATATCACTTTCAAATGAAATAATTCATAAGTTCATTTATTTATTAACGCCATTTTGTGATACTATGGCTAATTGGGTGGTTTTAAATTAAATTCAATCAAACATTATGTATATTTAATTTGTTAGGGGCACAAGGAAGTCCCGTGGTGCCCACATCGGATTTTTTTTATAATTCTCTGCCCTTGCAACAACTTCAGTTCCATCATGTATTTGTAATCTAATAATAATTTTTAGAGTGCTGCATTGAGGAATGTCGTTGTTCGAGTATCGGTTTCATGTAGACTCGTTTCATTTAGTCTGCATAGTGTGGATTTGCTGTCAGTAAATATTTGAACAGTGGATAGGGAGCCTCTATGTGTATTCATATAGTATAATGCATTCAGTATGACAATTTGTTCAGATTGATTGTTTGCACAGTTCCATCCAGGTCTATATTTTAGTGAGTGAATGGGTAATCGTGTTTATATATAACAACTCCACCTCCAAATTGAGTAATTTTGTTAAATATTGACTCTATATTTAGTAATTCCCTGAATTTGTTTAATAACCATTTTTGATAAGAAATTTAACCATTGTTTCGCTTGCCAGTTTACTATTACCCCCTCCCTATTAAATATGTGTGTCAAATATTTTTAGCTGATTTCCCTTAAGGGAAATGAGCTATTTAGGTAGTACTCATTACGCGTTTTTCGAAAAATGTCCTCTAATGTCCAACGATCCTATCCAGATGATTACGAAAATGAGGTCCGTTCAAAACTATATATATACATACATTTCTGTTAACGATCTAGCGGGCAATTTATTTTTATCTTTACCAAACTCGATATTTAACCGTTTTATGTAAAAAGTGAAAAAAAAGTTCCTTGATGGCCGAAATCGGACGAGTGGGAGGGGAGAAGGTTTAGAGGGGGATTTTCGAAAATTCGAAATATCTCCTTTACTATATCTATCATATACAATATACTAGCTAAGGTACCCGGCTTCGCTCGGGAATCTATTTGGGGCTTAATGATGATGGTAATTGTTTTGGCAAGCCTTTTCATTCTACAACATTTTAACATTTCCCGATGTATACCCGTTGTTGCTGTGGATTTGTTAATAATAAAATTATTTGATATGTAAGACTTCACTGTCCACAATATTTTTATATTTCCCGTCTCATGTGCATGTCGTTTATACATACATATATATATATATATATATATATATATATATAATTCATAATCATAGGAAGTATTCTGTCCGCCAAACTATGTTTGAATGAAACTTCCTTTCCCTTTATACGGTACAAAGACCAACAGTGACTGAAAAACGAACAGAAAATGAAATATCGCAAATTTTTATTTCTGGCATCTCTTATAACCCCCACTCCCGTTTGAACCTAAAAATTAAATATAGCTTATAATCGTAGACGAATTAATTCACATGACGAGTTTTGTTAAGTTCCGTTCAATCGTTAGTGCAAATAAAATTATCGACTACCGTTTTAGTTTTCAGTGTATATCTTGTATAAACTTTGTTATAAAACAAAAGTGAATATAAGTGACGTTACTCTAAAAAAAAAATAAACAGCTTTTGTTATGTGCATATCTGCCAAAAACCAATTGGAAACGAAATATCACTATTTTTAATTTCAGGCCTAAGGTACCCGCCGATGCCTGGGAAATCATTGTTGACTGACTGTTTTAGCAGATTTCCCATAAGGGAAATCAGCTGTTGAGGTCGTACTCATGACGCGATTTTCGAAAATTTTCTTCAAATGTCCATTGATCCTACCCAGGAGATAACGAAAATGAGCTCCGTTCAAAATTATATATATATATTTGTCTGTTAACGCTCTAGTGGTCGCAATTATTCTTTGATCGTTACCAAACTCGATATTTAAACGTTTTATGCAAAAAGACAGATCAAGATCGTGAATGGCTGAAATCAGACCAGTGGGAGGGGGGTTTAAAGGGTGGATTTTCGAAAGTTCGAAATATCTCCGTTACCATACGTCGGATCACAAAAGTGTATAGAATCAATCTTATTGTAAATTAAATTTTCTATAAATATTGTTTTATTCATGTATTCTCTATCTTGAATAATAACCGAGATATTGGCATTTTTATTTAATTTGGGCCGATAACGTAGGACGGAGTCTCCCGTGAAAAGCTAGTTCGGCCCTTTGCCGTAACTTTTCGGCTCTCGTATGGAGATTTCTCTATTGTATAACTTCACCTGGGAAATTTGCTTAGCTTACGCAGCCCCTGCGTGACGGACTTTTTATAGCAAGACTTCAATGTGCACAATTTCACTTCCCTCCACGACGTATTGTTTTTGCGAAATAGCAAATCCTAAAGTGTAACTTTTCGGGAATAATTGAATATAAATTTTAATTTTGAAGAATAAATGAAAATGTGTTCCTAATCTACCCCTCTCTAATTTTTGACTCACCGTTTTTGAATAATTCAAACCATAATCATAGATAGCATTTATTACAATTAAATAACATCTATAATGAATATATTTCCTTCTAAAAACCAATCCGAGCACATATAGTTTAAGCATAGTTTTATACATAAGATTATATTCGTAATAGTAAATCTCAGTGGAAATCACATCCCGTAATGCCAGGCATTTCACAGGAAATTAGTAAACTCAATTAACTGTTTTGCATCCCGTCAATTTCCGCTCTCGCATGAGCGTTATCATCATTGTTTTCCTTAGATTATTGATTCAGAATATTATTTTAATAATTTATCTGCCTGATGGAACTAAATAATAGTGTTGCCCTAAAAATTATTTCATTTATATGCAAAAAGCTAGATAAGGGGAAGAGAGCCCTCCCTGCAACCTAAGTAATTCTTTAAACATTCATATCGAGTATATAATAAATACCGGAAATGCTCTTATAGTTTACATTTCTATTAGAAATAAATAACTAAGCTATTTTATAGGGAAAATAAATAAATGAGGAGGAGGCGACGGAGATTTATAACCTCATAAATCCGAATCATTCTTAGAACTATCATATAAGACTAAAACATAACATCTTTTGTCATAATACGCATTTATTAAAAACACTTAAATAAGTACTAATAAATTAATGACCCCCACTATAGTTCTGAGTATATCCAGTGTTTCTGACGACAAAAGTGAAAGCAACAAATGCTAGTCTAAATAAAATAATATACAGCTTTTTTTATGTGCACGATTGCCGAAAAACAAATAAAAAATGAAATATCACGAATTTTTATTTCTGGCCTCCCTTATAACCCCCACTCCCGTTTATACCGAAAATTTTTAATATAGCTTATAATATTGGAAGAATTAATGCTAATTCACATACTGAGTTTTGTGAAGTTCGGTTCAACCGTTTGTGCCGAATGAAATAGTTGGCTCCCACTTTAGTTTTTAATGTACATCTCGTTTATACTTTGTTATAAAACAAAAGTTACTCTAAAAACAGAATAAACAACTTTTGCCATGTGCATATCTGCCAAAAACCAATTGGAAACGAAATATCACTATTTTTAATGTAAGGCCTCCCTTACAATCCCCACTCCTGCCCGTCCCTAGAAATGTTGGTACAGCTTACTATCATGGAAGCGTCAGTGCCAATACACATACGGAGTTTTGTTTAGTTCGGTTGAGTATTTTGTGCCAAATGAAATGGTTGACGTCCGCTAGAGATTTTAGCGTATAACGCATTTACACTTAGGTACAAGACGAAAGTGTATGTATGAAAAGTTACTCTAAATAACCAAATAAACAACTTTTGTTATGTGCATATTTTCCAAAAAAAAACAATAGGAAACGAAATATCGCTATTTTCAATTTCTGGCCGCCCTTATAACCCCTACTCCCGTTCGTCTCAGAGAGTATTAACATAGCCTCAAGTCTAAGATGGGTTAGTAGTAATATACTTACCAAGTTTCATAAAATTCGGTTCAGCCGTTTATGCGTGAAAATATAACAAACAAACAAGCAAATAAACAAAAAACAGACACCAAAGATATAAAATGAAGTTATGGTGTCTATGACATGTGGAACGAAAAATTATGGTGAAATTTCGTGAAAAAAAATCAATGTACAGACAGAGGTTACAATTATATATATATATATATATATATATATATATATATATATATATATGTATATATTGTAAAACTCCGCGTGGGAATTCTGCTTAGTTTACGCAGCCCCTGCCTGACGGACTATTAATTTACTTCCATACTTTTTGGAAATTTATTAAACGTTTAAGGTTTTTTTTTTAAATTTCATTAACCTAAAATTACTGAAATGTTCGTGTTTTGGGATGTGCTTGCAGATCCAAGTTTCAGAGTGGATTTTTGGCCTGGTCTAAACAACTGTATTTGAAAATAATATATTGAAGTTATTTCAAAATTAAGTTATAACAAAAATTAATAAAAAAAGATAAAATATTTTTACTGAATTTTAATTATTATTTTGTATTCATAAAATTCTCTTTGAATATGCATTGAAGGAACTTTTCCTCATCACTCAGTTACTGGAATATAGCCCGACTAAAAAACAATTATAAGTTGACCTAATTGTTTTGCTTATCTTAGCATTCATTTTTAATTCCTGGAAGATATTAATAAAGTTAGGATATCGCTTTTAATGTTTACGTTTGTTTTATTCTCTCAGGCTTATTCAAACCTAGCCAATTATGAGGTCTTTTTCAAGGGGCGGGGTGGGTGTAAAACATATTAAAGATTTCATTTTCCATATAATAAGGAAAGAAAAAAAGTACAGAAATGAAGCGATTCGTTAAAAAAGGATTATATGAAAAAAGTGCCTTTCATAATTGGTTTTTCCAGCTACCCTCCGATAGATCACTTCAAAGTAGAACTCTTTTCAAGAAAAGGAATTTCATAAAACATATTTTTGTGCTTCTTCAAGACAACGCGTCTTTTTTAATCAGGTCTACTAGATGCATCGAGACCCTCAGATTTTAAAACTGGCGGTACTATAATGTTTATCACCAAGTGCTTATAATATTTGAACATATATGACACTTAACTAGCACCATAATTGGCTGTCTAAATAGCATAAACTAATTTAGATCATTTTAGCCGATTTCCTTGATGAGAAATAAGCAATTGCCGTGGTACTCGAGACGCTGTTCATGAACAATATCTTAAAATGTCCATTGCTGCTACCAAGTAGTTGAAGAAAATGAGGTCCGTTCACTCAGGGGATGCGTTAACTAAGAACATTTCCCACTTGCATCACGTATTTGATAAATACGTGATAAATAAAATGATAAATGAGAACAATATTTGTAATTTAGGTTTCAAATAAACTACTTCATAATATAGAGCTTATTGTTAATATGGCATGAATAGGTGTGTAGGAGACGCGGTTTACTAAAGGCCGAAAACTAAAAAACGCAAATATCTCGGTTAATATTAAAGATAATGAAAAAATGTACATAACAACATTTACAGAACATTACATTTGCAATAAGATTGCTTCAATCCAATGTTTCGTTCCGACGTATAATAATGGAGATATCTAGAATTTTCGAAATTCCTCCACTCTAAACCTCCTCCCTTCAGTCCGATTTCAGCCGTTAACGAAATTGATCTTTCTTTTTACATGAAACACTAATATATCGAGTTTCGTAACGATTAAACAAAAATCACGACCGCTAGAGCAGTAACAGTCATATATGTATATATATGAACTTTGGATTTTGGAGGACCTTTGGATTGGAATCATAATAACACGAGAAAAATAGAACACAAAATTAGATTTCACATATGTTTTTCTTAAACACATGGGAAATCTGCTTTGTCGACGCAGCTCAAGCGCGAAAATGTTTAGCAGATTTCCCCTAAGGCAAATTTTACCCGGGAAAGTTACCGGTTCAGCGGTTACAATTTTTGTTTTACCGTTAGCAAACTGAATATATAAGCGTTTCATGCAAAACTAAGATCAAGTATGTTAATGGGAATTTCGAAATATCTCCGTTATTATACGTCGGTTCGAAAAAATCCATAAAACCAATTGTATTGATAATAATTTTATTGTTTGAAATTGTAATGTACGTTTTATTTTTTTGTTCCCCATTAAATATGAAAGGGTTTGTGGACGTTCTTGATGATGTTATTTATTTATTCCAAAATTTATTATAAATACAATATCTGTACTTCTTAAAATTGTAGTTTCTATTTGGTTAGTTTAACTCATTTACTTATTTGTTTTGGTAACATCTAGTTCAAACGTACAGGACCAGTCATCTTTCAGTCCAGCGTCTATCTAGTAATACAGCTTCGCGAACCATAACTACCTACACTAGCGCTTTCTCGAAATCCAATTTCCGGGTTGTCCTTCCAACAGAACTTTTTACATTATATTGGGCTTGTGTTGGTGTATTCCAAGAGACGGCTTACAGAACCGCCCACCATTCATCGGGGAATGAAAAAAGCGAATGTAATCGGTTGCCATATTTCTAAGCGAATCACCTCTAACCACCATACACTCAAAACTGATTACAATTTTATCGACTAAACAAACCAGTTTTTACCAGTCAATCTACTAACCAAAAAACGAGGAGGATACATTTTGTATTTTTTTTTTTGACTATTTGAAATGGTAAGATAGAAAAGTCCGTCACGCAGGGGCTGCGTAAACTAAGGAGATTTCCCGCGTGAAGTTTAACAACTGATAAATGTACATACCGGTAACACAAAACCACCGTGAATATTAAGTGAATAAGTAAAAATGATAATAAGAAACCACCCGACGGAAAGCATCTGAAATGTAAACAAACAGTTCTGCCAACTTCTTACCCGAATGAAAAACAATTACTGTAATATATCTGAATGTAACGTATTAATTTGATTAAAAACTACTTACTATATCTAGTACTGTAATTTATAATGACTCAGAATAATTTTTATCTCAATCAATCAAATTTTAGATGTCCAAGAACTGAAGAAGGGGGGGGGGGTGTCTTTCGAACATTATTGCATGTATCCCGTATAATAAAGGTATCTTGAAAACAATTTATGGTAGTTATGCTTCGAATGATGAGGTTTATTACATAACCGAGTATTATTCATGTAACATGAGTTGAAGTGGAGGTTTGCTGAAAATTGAGAAATGCAAAATAAAATAAATAATGCATATCTTGGTTAATATTCAAGATGGGGAATAAATGTATATAACAACATCTATAGTACATAAAATATGCTATAAGATTAATTTAATACATTTTTTCGCTCCGACTTATAGTAACGAAGAAACGAAGATATTTCGAATTTTCAAAAAATCCCCACCCTCTAAACCCTCCTCCCACATGTCCGATTTCGGCCGTTAATGAAGTTGATCTTTCTTTTTACATAAAACGTTTAAATATCGAGTTTGGTAACGCTAAAAAAAATTGCGACCGCTAAAGCTTTAAGAGACAAATATACATATATATATATATATGTGTGTGTGTGTGTGTGTATGTATTATGTATGTATGTATGTGTGTGTGTGTGTGTGTGTGTGTATGTATTATGTATGTGTGTGTGTGTGTGTGTGTGTGTGTGTGTGTGTGTGTGTGTGTGTGTGTGTGCTTATGTATGTGTGTGTGTGTGTGCTTGTGTGTGTGTGTATAGATATAGATAAATATTTAATTTTGAGCGGACCTCATTTTCGTTATCAACTGGGTAGGACCGATGGACATTTGAAGAAATATTTCGAATATCGCGTCATGAGTACGACCTCAATAGCTGATTTCCCTTAAGGGAAATCCGATAAAATCAGTCTGTCTATTTCTTATATTGTGACCTAATTC
Source organism: Riptortus pedestris (assembly GCA_019009955.1). Lineage (NCBI taxonomy): Eukaryota > Metazoa > Arthropoda > Insecta > Hemiptera > Alydidae > Riptortus > Riptortus pedestris. Next base: position 82,939,515 of record CM032233.1, read on the forward strand.
TATTTCAAACCCAAATTGCAGGCTTCCCAAAAAGGAGGTTGTTCTCAAGATGATTTTTGAATAATTTCTTCAAGTGTCGACCAATCTTACATAACAGATGATGAAAATAAGATTTTCGTATTTTTTTTAGCAGATGATTTCCCTTAGGCTAAATCAGCTATGGAGGATTTTTTGGAAACAAATTTTCAATTTGCGTGGATCCTACCTAGTAGATAACGAAAATGAGGTCCGTTCAAAATTATATACCGTATATATATATATATCTGTTTACGATCTAGCAGTCGCGACCGTTTTTATCGTTACCAAACTCGATATTTAATCATTTTATGTAAAAAGAAAGATGAATTTGGAAGTTGAATTCCATTATGTTGTCATATACACGTTTTCGTTATCAAGAATATTAACCGAGATATTTGGATTTTTTTTATTTTTCATACTTCAGCAAACCCCCCGACTCCTATTCGTGTCATATTAACACTAAGCTGTTATTTCAGGAGCCACTTTATTCTAAACTCAAATACCAAATATGGTTTTCAAGAGACAATTATTATGCGAGATACATGTAAATTCATCGTGCCAGGACGTTTTCAAATAAAATTTTTCGTTCTTTACTTTATAATATCTATTTTATCTATACCATACTCGATATTTAACTGTTTCAACGCTCAAGAACAAATTTTTATATTGACCTGGAATAATGGAGGTTGTGGGGGAAGAGGTTTCGGGAATTCAAAATATCTCCGTTATTGTCAGGAGTATTGATAAATATGATACAGAACCAATCTTGATGAACTGTTGATGGTCCATAATTATAGTTCTATGCATTTTTTCGTAACTCAAGTACTGAGCGAGTAATTCGGAATTACTGTGGGTTTCAGTCTGAATATGTGGTGAGATGAGATCACTAGTGTGTTATACCAGCACATGGGAAATCTGCTTAGTCTACGCAGACCCTGCGTGTCACACTTTGTTTCATTTTAGAGCCATATATATATATATATATATATATATATATATATATATATATATACTAGCTAAGGTACCCGGCTTCCCCCGGGAATTCATTTGAGGCTGAACGATGATGGTAAATTTTTGGCAAGGCTTTACTTTGCTCAATATTTTGACATTACCCGTCCCAGTGTTAAGGGTTTATGCGTGTCGTTGCTGTGCGTTTGTTAATAATAAAATTATTTCTTAAGTAAGGTTTCACTGTCCTCAATGTTTTTATATTTCCCGTCTCAAGTGAATGTAGTTTTTTATGTAGTAACGTAATATAGCTTATAATCATGGAAGAATTAATGGTAATTTACATATAGTTCTGATAAGTTCGATTCAATCGTTAGTACCCAATAAAATTGTTGGTTCCCGCATTAGTTTCTAGTGTATATCTTGAATATACTTTGTTGTACGACAAAAGTGAATATAGCAAAAGTTACTCTGCATAACTAAGTAAACAACTTTTATCCTGTGCATATTTGCAGAAAAAGCAATACGAAACGAAACATCGCTATTTTTAATGCAAGGCCTCCCTTATTACCCCCGCTCCCGAAACGAAAAGTTATCGTGAAATTTCGAGAAAAAAATCGATGTACAGACACAGGTTACAATTATATATACATATATATATATATTTGTGTGTGTGGGCTTAGAAGCCAACGTGTGTTTTTGCTATATATATTAAAGTTTCATGCAAAACAAAAATCGACAACAAAATAAAGATTTTAATATTCTATTAAAGAGGGATAAATTGACTGGCAGACACATGAAGACGGATTGAACTATTTTATCTGTTGTCTAAGGTAGCCACTTCCACTTGTGCTAGCTTGAATGCCAGTGCTAAATAATTACTGAAGTATTGTGATGAAATAATCGTGAATAGTAAATTAACGAGAGAGAACTTCATCCTTTTCAGCTTGTGATTTAGTTTATTTTTTAAATTCGCATTAAAATATATATTTAAACGACCTCAATAAGTTCATACTACCATTGGTTCCAGAAATCAATTCATCGTTGAATTAATTTAATTATTACAAATTCGTAGCGAATGAAATACACGTTGGAAATAGCAATTAAATTAGCAAACAGCTCAATAATGGTCATTTAGTCCTGTTAATTGGTATGTACGATTCAATCCCCTAGTCATTACACTTAGTAATGTAGGTTGACACTAGCTTCGTATATGTGTACAACAAGTCCTCATAGCTTTTACTAAGCAACAGAGCTAATGTGTACTTGAAGGGTAAATAGAAAATTATGAGTCGTTAAATAAAAAGAGTCCGTCACGCAGGGGATGCGATAACTAAGCATTTCCCACGTGCGTCCCGTAGTAGCATTGTTCTCAAAACGTAAATGTTCAATGAAAAAATCATTTGGTATTTAGGCTTTAAATAATGTCCTTCATAATATAACAGCTTACTGTTAATATGGCATTAGTAGGAGTGAAGGTTTACTTAAGACCGAAAACTAATAAATGAAAATATTTCTTTTCTCTCGGTTAATAACCAAGCTAATGAAAAAAAACATACATTACAAGATTTATAGAATATTACATTTGCAATAAGATTAATTCAATACAAATTTTCGATCAGTATCATAATTAGATATTTCAAATTTTCTAAAGCCCCCCCCCCTCCCACAGTTCCAATTTTAGCCGTTGACGAACTTGATCTTCACTTTTAGATAAAACGTTCAAATATCGAGTTTGATATCTATAAAACATAAATTGCGACCTCTAGAGCGATAACAGTTATATATATTTATATGTATATATATATATATATATATATATATATATATATATATAACTATATATAATTTTGAACTTACCTCATTGTCGTCATCTCCCGGGTAGGATCGATGAACATTTGATGACATGTTTCGAAAACCGCGGTATTAGTACAACCTCAAAAGCTGATTTCCCATAAGGGACATAATCTAAACTAGGTTAATTGTTAATATAGGAACAATTGTATATGTTAACAATTTTTGAGGGGGGGAAGGTGTTCAAAAAAACCGGATAACTCAATTTTACTTGTATCACATAGGTGCTTATATATATGACTAATTTTCATTTTGTTAATATATACTGACGGACTTTTGAAGAATCTTTGTGTAAGTGGTCGAGTCATATGGAATTGCTCAAAAGCGAAAAAAACTGACTAAATTCTTTAAACAAAACTTTTTTTAATAATAACAACAAAAACCTACTATTATATGATATAGCAATGAATCATTATGACTGCAATAACTTAAAATCTAGGAAGGCACTTAGTATGTCTCAGGAGAAAACGTGTAATACTCGATCGTTAACTTTGAATACTTCGAAATTGTGGCTAATGCTATGTAAAGCAATCTGATGACGAATTAAACTAGTTAATTTTGAAAGAATTTGGTTTAACGTTTTGACCGAACAACGAAACCTGATCCACGATAGAGCTTTTGGCTCAATTCAATTTCTGTAGGAGAGAGTAAAGTTTTACAACGTGTTTTTGAGGCAGGAAGCTTTCTGAGTAAAGTTGGTGTAAATTATTGTGCTTGTTAGCCGGGGATGACATAGAAAGGAGAAATATATATGTTTACCAGAAAAGAGGAGACAAGAAAAAAGAGGAAAGCTGTGAGCCCAATATCAACATTAGCAAGTTTCGAGCTAACCCAATTTTTCAACTTTCTCTCATGAAGATTTCATGTCAATGGAACCAAAATGTCTGAAGTTTGTGGGAAAGTTGGATAGGTTGGCCCTTAGCAAAATGGCAGGATTAAGAAAATAGAGGGAAAACAATATGGTAAGTGATGGAGTGGCGACGGCTCAAACCGGACGTCTGGGCTCTGGGAGGTACTTTACTTTGGCACACATCCTTTAACTACACCGCTCCCAATATGATTCATCATTCATGTTCAATTTGGAGTTTGTGTTCATATTACGCCTCGCCGCTACTTTTTCATCAGTTGTAAAAAATATATGATTCTGAAGAAATAATACCACTTGCTAGATGGGATGTGCATTGAGCAGATTTTCTCCAAAGGGATATCAGCTATTGAGATCGTACTTATGACGCGATTTTGGAAACATTTTCTCATAATGCCATCGTTCCTACCAAGGAGATGACGAAAATATCTGTCGCTGTAGCGGTCGCAATTTTTGTTTGATCGTTACCAAACTCGATATTTAAGTGTTTTATTTAACAGTAAAGATCAAATTCGTTAATTGCTAAAATTATACGAGCAGGAGGGGAAAGGGATTTAGAGGGAGAATTTCGAAAATCCTTAATATCTCCGTTATAATTTGTCGGGTCGGAAATTTGTATTATTAACCTTATTACAAATGTTCTGTTCTCCAAATGTTGGTCGATACTTGTTGCCGCTATCTTAAGGGAAATCAGCTATTGAGGTCGTACTCATGACGCGAGTTTTGACAAATTTCCTCAAATGTCCATCGATCCTACCTAGGAGATGACGAAAATGAGGCCCGTTCAAAATTATATATATATATATATATATATATATATATATATATATATATATATATATATATATATATATTTGTCTGTTAATGCTCTAGAATTCGCAATTTTTGTTTGATCGGTATCAAACTCGATATTTAATCGTTTTTATAGGGGGGATTTTTGAAAATTCGAAATATGTCCGTTATTATACGTCGGATGGAAAAATTGTATAGGCTCAATCTTATTGGAAATTAAATTTACTATAAATATTGTTCTATACATTTTTTTTCTATCTTGAATATTAACCGAAATATTTGCATTTGTATTCAGTGTGTGGTCGGCAAAAGTCGGCTATGTTCGGGACTTTCCGCCGAAACCTAGTTCGGGCGTTTCCATAACTCGTTACTACTACTGTAATTATTAGGCAGATTTCTCTATTGTAAAATTTCAAGTAGGAAATCTGTTTCACCCTTCAGTAAACCCCCACACCTACTTATGTCATAGCTTTTTTTTCAGTAATTTTTTTTTTTTACTTATTATTAACTAAAATATGTACTCTTATAATACATTCGTTATAAAATTACCCAAGTTCCATGAATACATCTTATAAAATCGATCAATTTAAATAATTATATGCCGTAAATTAATTTCGTTAACAATATTAATACCACTTTAAATATATAACATACATATTTTGTAATTTATTGCCATGCAAATTCATTAAAGGATGTCAAGCTTTATAAATGATGAGAAACTTGCCCTACCTTAAAGAGACATTGCACCTGATCATAAATTATTTTTTGGCAGGTTAATATAACAAATATTTTGTAGTTTTATTTAATAATTGAACTTTTTTTTTATATTATTCATCTTGCGTATAAAACCTTGTACAGATATGAAGTTAATTAATTTATTTTTAAACAAAGAATATTTTTTATTAGTTTTAATTCATTTGGGCAGAGCGTTAACGACAAATGAAAACTAAATGTAATTAGTTATATATCTCCTTTTGATAGAACTAATAATACCTACGATATTAATGAATTTGAGATTTTACTGGTTATTAAAGTGGTCTCCTAATAATGTTCACAAAAAAAAAAGGGGAAAAAAATCTTGTTAGCCTAAACTATTTTCATTTTAAAACGCGTTATATATTACTGTCCACTTTATACCATTTGGTCTAATTAGAGTAACTATATACTTGTTACCACTCACCTATAACAAGGGTGGAACTACGGATTTCATTTAAAGAGTTCTCCAATAAATAAATTCCTATGGCTCAGATGGGAATTGAGCTAGAGATTCTAGGTTTTACAAACGAATTAAGACCAACGCATTAACTCAAATGGCTATCATCGCATTTTCCAATTGAAATTCCACCAAAAATGTTTAATTTTCTTAAAGTAGCCTAGTTTAATATTAATAGTATTGCTTTACTGGTAGTCGAAAATTAAAATTGTATGCTCCATTTTACAAAACACCTTCAAACTTTTCTAGTGAAAAGGGTAACTAACGGATGAATTGATTTAAATTCCATTTGTCAAGCCCTTATTATTACTAAAACCTTTTATTTCCATAAATTTAAAAATAATATTAGAGCAACCTTGTAGTTTTATTTTTATATTGAGTACTTATATGAAATGGAATAATTTGTTAATTCATATTTAGCGATTTCCTAAATTATTACATAATATATTATGAGGTTAATCTTTATATATATATATATATATATATATATATATATATATATATATATATATACAGTAGGACCCCGCTAATCCGGACAAATTAGTGCACATGGTCGTCCGGATTAGCGGGAAATCCGGATTAGCGGGGGACTAAAAAAATAACTTTTTAAAAATCATAAAATATATTTATTATTACATGTATACATACAACAAAAGAAAAAGAAAATACATTTCACTTAGCAAAGAAGTCAGTTATTTTTTTTTGAGAACACTTAGCTGCTTTCATTTCGAATGCGCGATCTCTCATTCTCCTCAACAGCATTATTTCATGCGCGTCAAAATCTTGTTCTTCGGCCCACTGCAACGATGTGTTGAAGGCCAATACTGCTTCAGAATGAGGAATTTTGCTTGTGTTTATAGGGGTCATGTCGTCATCTTCTTCCTCAGCTGTCACGGTGTTTATGATATCGTCGTCTGTCAAAATTTCGTGATGAGCCAAATTTTCATCGGCTACCGCGGCCCACTCGCGGGCTTCAGCATCAGTCATTGGATGGTCTTCATCTAACTGGTTGATCAATGAGGCAAGTTGGATTTCTTGTGGCACCTGCACATTTTGCTCTGGTTGGTTTTCAACAAATTGGGGAAGCAAATTTGTCCACGATTTGTTGATTAACAGTGGCGTTACCGATTCCCAGCAGTTGGCTAAACTGAAAACAACGGATCTTGTGCTTCCCCGTCATGTTAGCACATGGCATAAAGGTAATCCTGGACTTCGTTATTTTTCTTCCGGGGGCTGCTTTTTCAGGATGAGCAGCTAGAGTGGATTCGGGCAGTAAACGCCAAAACAATCCCGATTCATCAGCATTGTAGATTTGATGCGGACTCAGGTTCTTCTCCTCGATTACACGCATTAACTCCTCTTTGAAAGGCTCAATTGCACCTTCGTCACATGAGAGTTTTTCCCCTGTCAGTTTGAGACGTCTGATTCCATGTCTATGCTTAAATCTGTCCAACCACCCTTTGCTAGCCACGAAATTCTCATCACTGCCCGTCAATTGTCGATGGAAAAACAGGGCTTTTTCACAAATCATCTCCCCACTCAATGGAACGTGAAGACGTCGCTGTTGAATGAACCATAAGTACACGGCGTTGTCTAACTCAGCATAACACGACTTTTTCAAAGTTTTGCGAGACTTTGAACTGCTTTCGGTGGTGCTCAGGTACTTAATAATACACTCCTTATTTTTCTTGATGTCGCCAACAGTAGACTTTCCGATGCCGAAGGTTTTAGAAATTGTATCGTAGCTCTGACCACTCTCTATTAGTTTAATAATCTTGGCCTTTTCATCCAAGGAGAGAGTTTTATGCTTTCGAGGAGCCATGATAGTGACACCGTGCAAACTACGCAACAGAAAGAAAGAGAGCACGGAACAACAACTTGTGAATCACAGAAGTAAAACAAAGTGGAAATTAGGGGAAACGGCTCACAGAACCTCACGCCTGCGCAGGGAGGGACTCGTGGCTCGCGCCAGACCTAGGAGGGGGTAGTCCCCGGAGCGTCCGGATTACCGAGGGTTCCGGATTACCGCGTGTCCGGATTAACAGGGTCCGACTGTATATATATAATTCTGCTGTACGTGTGTATGTCACTGAACTCCTGATTGGCTGGACCAATTTAAAAGAATTTTTTTTTATGCGTTTGTGTGACGCCCTGGATGGTTAAATTCACAAATCAGCCCGGCAGATGGAGCAGGAGTGGGGGTTGTAAGGGAGGTCTAAAATGAAAAATAGCGATATTTCGTTTCCTATTGGCTTTTCGGCAAATATGCACAGGGTAAAAGTTGTTTGATTTGTTATTTAGAATAACTTTGGTTATATTAACTTTTGTTGTATAACAAAGTATAAACGAGATATACACTAAAATATTAAAGTGGGAGCCAACAATTTTATTGGACACTAACGATTGAACCGAGCTTATGCAAAATAGCATTAATTCTTCCATGACAATAAGCTGTATTAAATTTTTTAGGTTCGAACGGGAGTGGGGGTTATAAGGTAGGCCTGAATAAAAAATTCGCGATATTTCATTTTCTATTTGTTTTAGGCAAACGTGCACATAACAAAAATTGTTTTGTTATTAAAAATATCTTTTCTTTTAACATAATATTATTAAATTTATTATCCTAATCTCTTGAAATATCATGCAGGACAACGTCTGTCGGATCCGTTAGTTATATTTATTTGTAGATTGTCGAACTGGAAAATTCATTGTCATTGATTCGACATATTCAATTATTAATTATTCATTGAATTATATGTATAATGCAGCATGTATGGAGAGAACTGTTTATGTATTAGCTGGTTTCCCTTAAGGAAAATCGGCTATTGAGGTTGTGGTGATGGCGAGATGTTCGAAGAATTTCTTTATATGTCCATTGATTCTGCCCGGGAGGAAAACTATAGGGGGGGGGGCGATCTGCATGTTAACGCTAGAGAACGTATATTTTTACTCAATCGTTACCAAACTCAATATTTATATGTTTTATGGGAAACTAATGATCTAGTTCGTTAATTGCTGAAATCGGGAAGGTGAATTCGAAATTACTCCGTTATTATCGGTTAAATTGAAAATTTATATAAAATTGACATTATTGCCTATAAATGTTGTTACAAACGTATTTTCACTATCATGAATATTATCCGAGATATTTGTTTTGTTTTTCGTTTTCAGTACATATTTAGAAAACCTTTTCTATCAGTCATTGCACGTAAACAGTTTTTATATTATATATTGTGAAACGCCTTTTTCCAATTCCAGTGTCTTAGGGAAATAATAAAACTGCAATGTATAAAATTTTCGAAATTTCGCATACTCACCTGTCACTCGCTCGGCTTTTCGCATGTCTTCCCGAACAGCCTTCACATGACTCAATACTGAACCATAACTATGGTTACCCGGACACAAGGACATTTTATAAATGATTTATCCTGACAAACATGCAAAATTAGCAACAAAAATGACTACTACGGGCATAACCACGTTAACGTAACCAGACCTCAACAAGATAGTACAAACAAAAATGCTCAAAGACTCGCTGGCAAAAACACTGGTTACGTAGTTACAACAAAATATTGGATTTAAAATGCAATGTTACGGGATGGTCAAAGAGACAATACGTAGATTCAAGAAGAGACCAAGTTGTCCTCAAGACTACAAATTGGAGATGCATACCTGACACATTCTTACATAGTGAACAAAAAAGGACAAGCCTACTTGTACTCATTGCAACACTGGACTAACTGTAAAACACCTACTAACAGAATACAGATTACCAACTTACTTAAACTTTCCACATGACTTGAAAGAACTACTGCCTATAGCCCTCATATCGCCTCTATTCTGACATATTTAAAAACAAGAGGGCAGTTGAAGAATATTTAATTACATATTTTACAATTTTTAATGTGTGCGCGTGCATACATGTGTGTGGTGTGTTTAAATCTGAATGATATATCCCTGTTTTTTATGAATAGTTATTGTTTCTAAGTTACCAAATTTTCTTTTCACTTATTTATTTACCACTTATATTGTTACAGTATTTTCCTTATATTATTTTGGTTGTTCGATTTTTTGTTAATTTGTTTACTTGTTTATCCTTCAACCTTTAAGAAGAGCCAGGTCACCACAGTTGCAGAGCTCTACATAATAAATAAATAAATAATTCTGTTAAACTGGCCAGACTTAGTAAAAAATTGAGATGTTAAACATTTCGCTTCCTAGACCCCGGTTGTATAATTTCTTCGGCAGAAAAGCTGGATAAACTTAAGCATTTACGTTTTCTTTTTTACACTCCTTCATACAGGATAGAAGGCTGTGGGTATAAATGAACTTTTTGTTCATACCCACCTTGCTACATCAGGAGTAGGTAAAAACTCTCTAGCTAGCAACCTGTTCAACCAAGCAGCTCACCTGGCCTAGGTCATTTTAATCATTAACTAATTTAAAAATAGTTCGTTTTGAGTCTCAGATGCACATTTTTCTATTTTACTATATAAATTAAGGATTCTCATTAAGTTTGAGAACTAATAAGGATAAACAGATGATTAAACTCCGTGGTCCAAAACATTGAATTATATATAACCCATAAATGAGGAAGGTTGTTAAAAATAAAAATAAAATCGAAAAAAAAACAAAAAAAAAAGTTTCATTAAACGGTTTTGGTGGCACCTTTTATTAATCCTCAAATATAATGCGACATTTTTAAAAATTATTTATACTACTAAAAATAACTAAGTTAGATAATTTTAATAAGCCCAATTATCAGATTTCCCTTAAGGGAAATCCGCTATTGCGGTCATACTCATGACGCGACTTTCAAAAAATGTCTTTAAATGTCCATCGATCCTGTCCAGGAGATGACGAAAATGAGGTCCATTCCAAATTATATATATATATATGTCTGTTAACATTCCAGCGGTCACAATTTTTGTTTAATCGTTACCAAACTCAGCATTTAATCGTTTTATGTAAAAAGGAAGATCAAGTCCATTAACAGCTGAAATCGGACCAGTGGGAGGGGCGTTTAGAGGGGGAATTTTGAAAATTTGAAATATATCCGTTACTATACGTCGGGTCGAAAAATTGTATAGAACCAATCTTATTGCAAATTAAATTTACTATAACTATTGTTATACACATTTATTCTCTATCTTGAATATAAACCGAGATATTTGCATTTTTATTAAGTGTAACAGACGAGCTATGGTCGCTACAAATTGTTCCCGCCGAAAGCTAGTTCGGCCGTTTCCTTAACTCTTCGGCATTCGTATGGAGATTTCACTATTGTATAACTTTACGTGGGAAATCTGCTTAGTTTACGCTGCCCGTGCATTCGTGGACTTTTTTTTACTTTCGTTTTCTTGTTAAAAGCTCTTATTAAAATTTATATCTTAGTAATATAGCACTTGCTAGAGGTTAAATTTGTAAGACGAATCATTAGTAAGCTATTTAGAATAATATAACTCATGGCGGCAATAAGTTGAAATTTAACCGAAAATCTAAATTAAATTAAGTATTGTCGTAAGGCCGTGTCTCCGCCATCCAACCTACAATCATTGCGATAATGAGCACTGTACTTTTCGAGGTGTACGTATTAATAAATTGAGGGTTAGCCTTTGCTGATGGTGTGTTCATTATTAGCAGATTTTCCTTAGGGGGAATTTCCCCCTAATATTCGAAATATCTTCGTTGTTATTCGGCGGATCGAAAATTTTTTTCAATAATCTTATCGCAAATGTTATGTTCTACAAATGTTGGTCTATACCGGTTTTCATTACCTTGATTCTGAACCGAAATATTTCCATTTTTAAATCAGCTATTGAGGTCGTGCTCATGACGTGATTTTCCAATTTTTTCTTCAAATGTCCATCAATCCTACCTAGGAGAGGACGAAAAAGAGGTCGGTTCAAAACTATATATATATATATATATATATATATATATATATAATTGTTTAATCGTTACCAAACTCGATATTTAGTCGCATTATGTAAAAAGAAAGATCAGGTGTTAACGGCTGAAATCGGACAAGGGGGAGGGGGGGGGGTTAAGAGGGGAAGAAATTCGAAATATTTTCGTACCATAGGTCGGATCAAACAATTGTATAGAACCAATCTTGTTACAAATTAAATGTACTATAAATATTGTTCTATACCTTTATTCACTATCTTGAATATTAACCGAGATATTTGCATTTTTCAGTTCTCACCCATCAGCAAACCGCCACTTCTACTCGTGTTACATAAACAATACTCTGTTACATAATAAATAACATTATTCAAAGTTTAAATACCAAAAATTGTATTCAAGAGACCTTTATTATACGAGATACATGCAAATATGTCCTATTGACTCCCCCACCCCCGTCTTAGGCTATTGGACTGGATTGATTGAGATAACAATTATTCTGACTCATTATTAATTACAGTACTAGATATAGTAAATAGTTCTCAATAAAATTAATATGTTATATTCTGATATATTTCAGTAATTGTTTTTCTATCCGGTGTGAGGCGGGCAAACCCGTTTGTTTACATTTCTAACCTAACACTTCCTGTAGGCAGGTTATTGAAATTGGATGAAACATTTCTTATTTCCGTTTGTATTTATTCACGGTGGTGTTGTGTTACCAGTATGTAGATTTACTACATTACTAAACTTCAAGAGGGAAATCTGCTTCATTTAGGCAGCTCCTGCGTGACGGACCTTTTAGTTTTCACCTTTCAGAAAACCCCCACTCCTACTCATGTCATATTAACAATAAGCTGTTAGTTCATGAAGCACATTATTTGAAAGCTAATGTTGTTCTCATTGAACTTTTAGGTTTTGAGATAAATTCCAATCTGTTTAGTTAACGCAGCCCCAGCGAGACGGAGTGTTTTTTTCAAAACGTCAAACAATTTGAGCTCTCTGTCCACTGATGCGCCTATCTCATCCTACAAGTATATAAAACATACGCCCATAATTGATTCATTATTCCTCATTATTATTTTAAATTTTAGAGAGTTGAAAGTTTTAGGAAAATAAGAAGATAACACTTTATATATATTTATAAGTCTTAACTGAAGGAGAAAATTAAAAAAAATAAAACACTGGGTAAGAAGGAATAACATCTTCATTAAAAGTGAAATTTTTATAGGTTCATTTTTATTTGAAGGCCCTACGACAGACCAATAATATTTGAAATAAAAAGTAGCATATAATCGGTAATAAAGACTCCCCCGAAGCCATACGTAAAGCCCCGGGCTCTACGAACGATCTCTTAATAAAGATTATATAGCTATTTTTAGGGCGGCCTATTTTTTGTTTGATTTTTTCATCCATCGCGTCTTGACCAAACCTTTTATACTTCCTTTTCTCTTTCTACTTCTCACACGTCAAGTGGGTTCATTTTTTATTGCCTAGAGTAGGGTATGCTAGCCAGGTGAGCCCAGGCTTCATGTTAACACTTAGAAGGGGATTATTATTAAATTGTTATACATTATTTCGTTATAAGAGATGGTAATCCCACTCGAGATTTCTATGCTTAATAAGACAGGACATCGTTATTTAGATTAAGCCAAACTAATGTATATTTAATCCAACATTTGTATATTTATGACATGATATAATCGTAATTCATTATATTGTTAGCAGATTTCCCTTAAGGGAAATGAGCTATTGAGGTCGTACTCATGACGCAATTTTCGAAATTTTTCTTCAAATGTCCGTCGATCCTACCCAGTAGATGACGAAAATGAGGTCAGTTCAAAACTGCATATTATATATATATATATAGATATATATATATATATATATATATATATATATATTACCGCTCTAGCTGTCGCAATTTTTTTTATCGTTACCAAACTCGATATTTAGTCGTTTTATGTAAAAAAAAAAAAAAGATCATGTTTGTTAATGGCTGAAATGGGTCCAGGGGGAGTGGGAGATGGGGGGGGGGTTTAGAGGCGGAGAATTTTTAAAATTCGAAATTTCTCCGTTACTACAAGTCGGATCAAAATAGTATATAGAATAAATCTTATTGAAAATAAATGTACTATAAATATTGTTTTATACATTTTTTTCCTATCTTGAATATTAACCGAGATATTTGCATTTTCCAGTTTTGTTTGGCTTCAGTAAATACCCACTTATACTCGTGTTACGTAAAAAATACTCTGTTACATAATAATCCACTTTATTCAAAGGTTAAATACCAAATATTGTTTTCCATAGACCTGTATTATACGAGATACATGAAATATGTTCTTGTGCCCCCCCCCCCGTCTTAAATTCTTGGACTAATAAATTTTGATTGATTGAAATAAAATTTATTCTGATTTATTATAAATCACTGTACTAGATATAGTACATAATTCTCAATAAAATTAATATGTTATATTCTGATATGTTTCAGTTATTGTTTTTCTTTCCGGTGTCGGAAAGAAAACCGATAGCTGAAAGCCGTTGTCAGACCTGTTTGTTTACATTTGAGCCGCTTCCCACCGGGGGGGGGGGAGATATGTTATTACCGTTTGTATTTATTCACCTAATATTCACGGTGGTGTGTTAGCAGTATGTAGGCTTATCTATTATTAAAATATACGTGGGAAATCTGCTTAGTCTACGCAGTCCCTGCGTGATGGACTTTTAATATTATCATTAGTTCAGCATGCGTTCTAATTTGAATATGTAGGTTTGTATAATTTTGTATAATCTTCATAGTTTCATGGGAAGGGTCATAAATAAAAAAAACATTTTTTCCGCGCAAACTTAAATCGTAATGCCTTACATGTTTCGTGGCTTACATACCACCTCTTCAGGGGCCCCTATTTCAAAAAATAATAACATTAATTTAACAAAACCCTATGGTAATTCTTTCCTAGATACTGTATTAAAAAACAGAAATTAAATACCTCATTCATATATTCTGAAACATTTTATCTTAAAATGATCGATTTTAAGTCTTGACTCGAAATAAGTGAGTTCAAGGTTGTCCTGTAAATAATCGGTCTCTAATCAGCTGACTTAACCTATTTCGGGAACCTCAGTATCAACGACCTCCTCAGTGAGGACAGTCGCAACGATTGTAAGAGGGAAACGAGCACTTCAGAAATGTAAGTACCAATCTGTAATTAGATTTAATAAATATATCAATTAAGTAGGCACTTATTAATACAGGGCCCCTCACCCCTACTGTCATATTGACAATAAGCTGTTATGTTATATTAGAAAACACTTTATATAAAGCCTAAATTCTTAATACTGCTCTCATTGAATTTGTACGTATTAGGATAAGTACAAACACGTTACACACGTGGGAAATCTGCTTATTTACGCAGCCTCTCCGTGACGGACTTTTCCGTTCAGTTCTTGAAATATGTAGAGCAAGGGAGAACAAAATATTATGTATAATAATATTCATAATTGTGTTATGTTTTTGAATATAACCAATAACTGCATTTACGAAATATTTTGGTATATTTCGAGGATTAAACTTCCTCAAACATCGTTCCTTTTGGTTGGAGTGTTGATTCCAAGCACTATAGCCCCATGGACCAGTGTTTTGTGTACTGAAACTAGCATTTAATACAAAGGCTTTAGTAGAACAAGCAATTCAGCCGTTCCAATATAGTTCAAATTTAGGTGGTCCTTTAGTCCCTCCCCCCATGAAAGAGCTAGCAATATTTCAGAGAATCCATGAAAAATAGAGAACTTCTAATGGTAATAGAATTACAGGAAATAGAAATTATTTCGAAAGTATTATAAACTAAGTTTCATCCATTCATTATAGTTATATACCTTCAAAATATAATATAAGTCCCACAGCTGTGTTGTTGGAAGTGAAGAATATTTTTACTTGGAGAGAGAAAAAGGAGCTGTGCAAACTAAGCAGAATTCCCAAGTGCTGGTATAACACTCGTGATCACATATCACCACGTATGTTCTCTGTATATGAAAATAATCCGATGATTAGAAGGGGGGGGTAACCGAAAGCAGAAAAGAAGAAAGTATAAATAACTCGTTCAATACTTGAGGTACCAAAAATTGTATGAAACAACAATTGTAAAAAATCAAAAGTTTAACAGAAGTGGTTCTATAACATTATATGATTTCTGAATTTTCTTATTCCCCTCTCTTTAAATTACCAGTTCCTATTCCTCCATTCCAGGTCCGATATCAGCCAGTAGCAATCATGATCTATAGTGTTGACTGAAATGGTTAAATATCGAGTATGGTGCAGATCAAATAAACATTTTCGAGTTAAGAACGACAAATCTTACTTCATGACGTATTTGCATGTGTCTCACAAAGAAATAGCTAAATGAAAACCAAAGTTGGTGCTTAACCTTGGAATGAGGTGACATAAAGTAGGAGTGAGGGTTTACTGATAGCCGAAAATTAAAATATAGAAATATCTTTATGACCATCAAATATGCAATAAGATTGAATCCATACAATTCCTTTCACCCGACACATAACAACGGAGATATTTGGGATTTTCGAAATTCTCACCTTCTAAACCCCTCCCCCTCCCTCTCCTGTTAATTTCTACCATTAACGAAGTTGATCTTTATTTTTGAATAAGACGTTTACGTATCAAGTTTGGTAAAGATCAAACAAAACTTACGACCTCAAGAGCGTTAACCTACAAATATATAAATTTCTCTTTCTCTCTCTCTCTCTCTCTCTCTCTCTCTCTCTCTGTCTCTATATATATATATATATATATATATATATATATATATATATAAACACCCTCCCCCCAGACAAATACTATATATCAATCCTCCAGAACTCGCGCCGTGAGCAAAATACTCACACCCAGAAGAAAAAAGTTATATCTATTATTATACGTCTTTGGCGATAGTGCTACTCTCTCTGGTATCCTTCTCTTACCATCCTCGTTGACGCCCAATCATTAGTATAAGCTGACTGAAGCCAGGTCAAGGTTAATCAGCCGATAAAGTTAAGTGTGAGTGTTTTTCTCACAGTGCGAGTTCTGGCGCAACGTTTTTTTTTTGGTTTATTGTGAGTGTTTTTCTCATTAAGCGAGTTCTGGTGGAAGTTTTTTTTAGCTATTGAGGTCGTACTCATGACGCGAGTTTCAAAAAATTTCTTCAAATGTCCATCGATCCTACCCAGGAGATGAGGAAAATGAGGTCCGTTCAAAATTATGTGTATGTATGTATCTATATATATATATATATATATATATATATATATTTGTCTGTTAACGCTCTAGCGGTCGCAATTTTTGTTTGATCGTTACCAAACTCGGAATTTAATCGTTTTATGTAAAAAGAAAGATCAAGTTCGTTAATGGCTGAAATCGGATAAGTGGGAGGGGGGGGGTTCAGAGGGGAGATTTTTGAAAATTCAAAATATCTCCTTTATTATGCGTCGGATCGAAAAAGTGCATAGAATCAATCTTATTGCAAATTAAAGTTACTATAAATATTGTTCTATACATTTATTCTGTATCTTGAATATTAACAGAGATATTTGCATTTGTGTTCTGTGTATGGTCGGCAGGACTCCGCCATGATCCGGACTTTCCGCCTAGAGCTCTCTGGTGGCCGTTTTCGGAACTATTCGACCCTCGTGAATAGGTTTAGAGATCCCTTCCTACTACAGCTGTCATTGGGCAGATTTCTCTACTGTAAAACATGACGTAGGAAATCTGCTTAGTTTACGCAGCCCCTGTGTGACGGACTTTTTTCTTTTTAATACGAGATTTCTTCTTATCGAACGAGTGCTTTGGTGATTTACCAAAAGATGTTTTTTGACTGAACAACTTATCAAGCCTCACCTGATCAACCATTCACAACTGACCGCCATGTCTCTATTAGAAAGAATCAAAATGAAGAGGATTGTTGGTGTAGAAGAGGAAGATTTGGAGGAGATGTGGGATTCCACATGTTCTGGTTCTAGTACCCCGTCGCCGTTTTGTGCCTATTGTCCGAGGAGGAGAAAAAAGTCAATTTATGTCATTCTTGCGAAGAACAAAATTGTAATTAGTTAGGAAGCTCTTTAAGTTGCTTGACGTAATGTTTCTTCAAAACAGAATACCTGTAAGATAAATCTTGAATAATACTATTATTTTATATTAGTATTTGATGTTTATAATAAATGAAAAATTGTTTTGTTGAAAATATAAAATAATACAATTTTTTTTAAGGAAATAGGTGGTGTGAGAAAATTCTCACGCGCGAGTTCTCTGGTCACTCATTTTGGCACGAGTTCTGGAGGGTTAACTCAATGATTATGAATTATTATCAATGGTTATGAATTATTATGAAAATAAAAAATTAACTTGATAACGAAGTAGGATATTTTAGAGTGTATTTGAAAGGATTATATTTGAATAATAAAACCAACCCCCCACCCAACTGGTCCGATTTTAGCCGTTAAAGAACTTGATTTTAATTTTGTACATAAACCGTTTAAATATCGAGTTTGGTAACGATCTGACAACAATTGCAACCACTAGAGAGATAATAGACATAAATATGTATATATATATATATATATATATATATATATATATATATATATATATATAGAGAGAGAAGAGAGAGGAGAGGAGAGAGAGAGAGAGAGAGAGAGAGTGAGAGAGAGAGAGAGAGAGAGAGAGAGAGAGAGAGAGAGAGAGAGAGAGAGAGAGAATTACGAACGGATGTCCTTTTCGTTTTCTTAATTGCAGACGCCATCACGCAATGAATTTACATGTATCGCATATAATAATGTTTTTTTTTGAAAGCCATATTAGATATTGGAGCTTAAAAAAAAGTGGATCGTGAAATAACAGCTTAGTGTTAATATGACACGAGTAGGAGTGGCGGTTTACTGAAGTCTGAAAACTAAAATAATTCAAATATCTCGGTTAATATTCATGATAAGCAAAACATGTATATAACAACATTAGGCAATTTAACTTTCAATTTGATCTTTCTTGTTACATAAAATGATTATATGTGAGTATGATAATAATAAAATAAAACAAAAATTGCTACCGCTAGAGCGTTATCATGTACATATATTTACATATATATATATATATATATATATATATATATATTATATACATACGTGTTTGTGTGTGTGTGTGTGTGTGTGTGTGTGTGTGTGTGTGTAATTTTAAACGGACCTCATTTTCGTGATCTTCTGGGTAGAATCGATGTACATTTGAAAAAAAAAATTATGAAACAACCTCAATAGTTAATTTTCCCTAATGTAAATCTGCTAAAAGTATTAATTATTATTATTATTAAATAGAATAGGAAGTATGCCGAGCGCTTAGGTTTGAAGCTACAGCAAAATTATTATTAATTTGAAATATAAATTAAATAAAAGTTTCCCGGTAGTTCTGAAAGGGGGTATATTCCATTATAATGTGGAAAAGCATATCATAACTATTATGAGGAACATGCTTTTGCTAGAATGAGCTATTAGGTCCAAACGTGACCATCCTTTTGCTGACCGAGCCCCAGAGAAAGTGTGAATACTAAATGAAATCCAGCCCTCCTAGCCCGCCCCATTAAAATGACTCAACCTTTTGATATGCGTTATATCAAGTGGTCACTTTTCAGTGATGTCCCTCAATCGATGGTATGCTTAATGCCGCACTGGAAAACATGATTTAGAGAAAACTAACAGCACGCCAGGTCAGGCAAGTAAAATAAGCATATTTTTACATAGATTTTTTTTTTCTGATCTGATACCATCTGTTCTATATTTCAGCAGATTTTCTTTCGGGAATGATCTATTGAGGTTGTACTCATGACGCAATTTTTGAAAAATTTCCTCAAATGTCCATCGATCGCCGTGTAAACAACCCACCACAACAATTTACCTGGACACTAAATAACACCCTCCGCTTGACAGATCTGAGGTAAGTATACAGACTTGGACTAAACGTAAACAACTACACGTCAACTAACTAATACGGTGACTAGACGCATAAAACCAACTGACCAACAGACATCTAACTCAGTACAACTTTTTGACGGGCTTGAAGATGGTGCCATTGCATCGAAAGCGCTTGCCAGCTGTACTCGATCATCAGTCTCCACCGACAGGTATGACAACAACATATATATATATATATATATATACTAGCTCAGATACCCGGCTTCGCCCGGGAATTCATTTGAGGCTGGATGGTGATGGTATTTTTTTGGCAAGGCTTTACTTTGCACAATATTTTGACATTTACCCTTCCCAGTGTTTAGGGTTAATATCCGTCGTTTCTGTGGATTTGTCAATAATAAAATTAATTTTTATGTAAGACTTCACTGTCATCAATATTGTCATATTTCCCGTTTCCTGTGCATTATGCATAGATTTAAATTATTAAGGACAAAATATTATAATAATATATTATAATTTGAATTAATTTTTCCCGGTGAGGTACCTGATAGTTCCAAAGAGTTGTTGAGCAAATTTCTCTAAATAACAAAATAAACAATTTTTGTCATGTGCATGTTTGTCGAAAAACCAATAGGAAACGAAATATCACTAATGTTAATTTCAGGCCACCCTTATAAACCCCACTTCTGCTCGTCCCTAGAAATGTTGGTATGGTCTATGATAATTAGGGCGTCAACACTAATATACATACCGAGTTTTATTTAGTTCGGTTGAGTCTTTTGAGCCCAATAAAATTAATGACTCCCGCTATAGTTTTTAGCTTATTACTCATTTATACTTAGGTATACGACAAAAGTGTATATAACAAAAGTTACTCCAAATAACTAAATAAACAACTTTTGTTATGTTTATAATTGCGGAAAAACAATAGGAAACGAAATATCGCTATTTTTTAATATCAGGCTTCCCTTATAACCCCCACTCCTGCCCATCCATAGAAATGTTGGTATGGCTTATTATAATGAAAGGGCCACTACTAATATACATACCGAGTTTTATTTAGTTTGGTTTAGTCTTTTGTGCCAAATAAAATTGTGGACTCCCGCTATTGTTTTTAGCGTATAACTCATTTACACTTCGGTATACGACGAAAGTGTATATAACAAAAGTTACTCTAAATTATAAAATAAACAACTTTTGTTATGGGCATATATGCTGAAAAAGCAATCGGAAACGAAATATCGCTATTTTTAATTTCAGGCCTCCCTTATAACCCCCACTCCTATTCGTCTTAGAGAATATTAATATAGCCTAAAGTCTAAGTTGGGCTAGTAGTAATTTACATACCAAGTTTCATAAAATTCGGTTCAGCCGTTTATGCGTGAAAAGGTAACAAACAAACAAACAGACACCAAAGAAACAAAATGTAGTTATGGTGTCTATGACATGTGAAACGAAAAGTTATCGTGAAATTTCGCGAAAAAAATCAATGTACAGACAGAGGTTACAATTTTATATATATATATATATATATATATATATATATGTGTGTGTGTGTGTGTGTGTGTGTTTGTGTGCGTGCGTGTGTTGTTCGAGGGTCTAATGTAGCCTACAACTCTCACACATATCTCTTGTATGTATTTGTGAGTGAGTGTGTAGTGTGTGCAGTGTCTCGTAGTAGTTGTGGTAGCTGAAGGCTATCTATTACATGGTGGAAGGTGGAAGGAGCCCGAAATTCATGAGAACACATGATGGAAGAGGCTCACGCGTAATGCTCTCCTCTTGAGCCATCTGAAACAAGTAATTGACATCGGAGAGTGGATTTCACCCAAGGAATAAAACGTTAGAGAACTAACCGCAGGGGAATTCAAAGATCCATAGAACGATTAATAATCTTTGCTCATTCCGCATTACACTAGAAATAAAAGAAAGAATATTATTCTTACCCTATCAACTAATACCATATACAGAGTAAAATATGTTTCAGAGGTTAAAAGAAAATGAATTGCTTTTACCGACATGAACTCTTGCTTTGTAAGTCACAATACAATTTTAAACATGACTCAAAAAGTCAAACCATAACCCCTATGACAATGAGTAGATGAAAGGAACTTTATATATATATATATATATATATATATATATATATATATATATATATATATAATGTAGAATGGGTCCCATGCTCGTCATCTTTTTGATCTAAGGGAATGCTTCGAAAGTAGTGATTAAACCAGTTAACTTTTAAAACGATTAAACCAGTACTACTTTATACAACAACGTATCTAAGACATATTAGCCATAGTAGTGAATAGTCCGTCACGCAGGGGCTCCGTAAACTAAGCAGATTTCCCACGTGAAGTTATACATTAGAGAAATCTCCATACGAGAGCCGAACAGTAACGGAAACGGCCGAACTAGCTTTTGGCGGGTAACACTCGTCCGTTATCCACCTACGTTAATTAAAAATTCAAATATATCGGTTAATAATCAAGATAGAGAATAAATGTATAGAACAATATTGGTTCTATACAATGTTTTGATCCGAAGTATGGTAACGGAGATATTTCGAATTTTCGAAAATCCCCCCACTAAACACCCCCCTCTCCCACGGGTCCGATTTCAGCCATTAACGAACTTTATCTGTCTTTTTCCATAAAACGTTTAAATATCGAGTTTGGTAACAATCAAAAAAAATGGCGACCGCTAGAGCCTTAATAGATATATAATATATATATATATATATATATATATATATATATATATATATATATATATATATATATATATAATTTTGAACGAACCTCATTTTCGTCATCTCCTGGGTAGGATCGATGGACATTTGAAGAAATTTTTCGATAATCGCGTCATGAGTACAACCTCAATAGCTGATTTCCCTTAAGGGGAAACTGGACGTTAATAAATAATAGTACGTACAACTCCAACACACCATATTTGCGGAGACATGGACCAAATTTGCATAATATATACCAACTATGTATTTGAGCCAGGTTATTGACTCGAGTTAAATTAGTTGTACAAACTTATGAAGGATGGCTGCTCTACGCTTGGCTGCCAAATTGTTTTTCCAGGTTCGAATGTAAATGCATGTCCCGTCAGTTTGAAAAAACTTCAACCAAACTCGTCTACGTTTAAGCTGTTACATCGTTTCCTTGTACAGAAATCCGCTAATTGTTTCTGACTGATTCATATATGTAGTTTTCGATTTTTACTTTTAAAATGTATTAATATATCCGGAGAGATGTTGTTACTGTTATCAGAGTTACCAGATGATTTGGAATTTAATAATTTTGCAGGAATAAGTAGCAGGGAGTTGTTAATTCTAGTAGCTCTATCATTTCCAAAGAGATCAAAGTAAAACACTTGAGAATATGCCATTTTTCGCCGCCCTCCACGTAAGATAGGTGGTGATATGAAATAGATAATTTCTTCTCAATTTTCTTTATACACGCTAATAGTCATTGCTTATTTCAGCAGATTTCCCTGGTACGTTCAAACACACACACACACACACACACACACATATATATATATATATATATATATATATATATATATATATATATATATGTTTGTCTGTTAGAGGTCGCAATTTTTGTTTATCGTACGAAACTCGATATTCAATCGTTTTATGAAAAAGAATGATCATGTTCGTTAATGGCTGAAATCGGACCAGTGTGGGAGGGGGGTTTAGAAGGGAGGATTTTCGAAAAATCGAAATATCTCCGTTACTATACGTCAGATCAAAAAATAGAATGATATCAATCTTATTGCAAATTAAATTTACTATAAATATTAATATATACATTTATTCTCTATATTGAATATTAACCGAGATATTTGCATTTTTCAGTTTTCAGCCTTCAGTAAACCCCCACTTCTACTCGAGTTACATAAACAATACTCTGTTATATAATAAACTACATTATTCCAAGCTTAAATACAGAATATTGTTTACCAGAGATAGATACAAATATGTTCTTGTGACCTCCCCCCCCCGTCTTAAATTCGTGGACTACTAAAATTTGATTGAGTAAGATGAAAATTATTCTGATCCATTATAAATTACAGTACTATAGTAGATAGCTTATTGTTGATATGACATGAGCAGGAGTGGGGTTTACTGAAGGCCGAAAACTAAAAAAACACAAATATCTGGGTTAATATTAAATAAAATGAAAACATGTAAATAACAACATTTATAGATCATTTAATTTTTAATAAGATAGGTTCTATACAATTTTTCGATTCGACGTATTATAACAGAGATATTTCTAATTTTCGAATATCCTCCCCCCTAACCCCCCCCCCCATCCCCCAGGTCCGATTTTTCTTTCTTTTTTCAAGAATCGACTAAAAATCGAGTTTGGTAACGATTAAACAATAATTGCGACAGCTAGAGCGGTAACAGACAAATATATATATATATATATATATATATATATATATATATATATATATATATATATATACAGATTTGAACGGACCTCATTTTCGTCATCTCCTAGGAAGGATCGATGGACATTTCAAGAAAAAATACGAAAATCGCGTCATGAGTACGACCTCAATAGCTGATTTTCCTTAAGGGAAATCTGCTAAAAAGTTGGTAAATTATATATTTTCTACAAAAAAAATCTTTATTTATTATAAACATCCAATACTAATATAATTATATTATTCAAAATTTATCTTATCTGTTTTGAAGAAACATTATAACATCAAGCAACTTAAAAGCCACCTAACTAATTAAAGTTTTGTTCTCCACAAGAATGACATACAACAAAGGAATGTTTATTAAAAACTGTTTTTCTACATGTTTGGCAACTCTTTTTGACTTGTTCTCCTCGGACGATAGGCACAAAACTGCGACTGAGTACTAGAACCAGAACATGTTGCTTCATTTTAGCAGACAAATCAGCTATTGAGGTCGTACTCATGACGCGATTTTCGAAATTATTCTTTAAATGTCCATCGATCCTACCCAGGAGATGACAAAAATGAGGTCCGTTCAAAACTGTATATATGTATATATATTTGTCTGTTACTGCTCTAGCAGTCGCAATTATTGCTAAATCGTGACCAAACTCGATATTTAGTCATTTTATGTAAAAAAGTAAGTTCAAGTTTGTGAACGGCTGAAATCGGACCAGGAGAAAGGGGGGTTTAGAGGGGAGGATTTTCTAAAATTCAAAATATCTCCGTTATTATAAGTGGGATCAAAGCATTAAATAGGACCAATCTTATTACAATTAAAATGCACTATAAATATTGTTATATACATTTATGCTCTACCTTGAATATTAACCAAGATATTTGCAGTTTTATTAAGTGTAACGGACGAGCTATGGTCCCTTCTATTCGTTTCCTCCGAAAGCTAGTTCAGCCGTTTCCGCAACTGTTCGGCACTCGCATGGAGATTCCTCTGTTGTATAACTTTACGTGGGAAACCTGCTTACTTTACGCAGCCCCTGCGTGACGGACTTTTAATGGTTCTTTCTAGAAGGGGCATGTTGGTCAGTTGTGAACGGTTGATCTGGTGAGGTTTGATATGTTCAAGAGCCAAAAAACAGTTTTCGGTAAATCACCAAAGCACTCGTTTCATGAGAAGAACTCTCTTATTAAAAAAGAAAAAAAAATCCACCGGAACTCGCTTGATGAGAAAAACACTCACAATAAACCAAAAAATCATTGCGCCAGAACTCACACTGTGAGAACACTCACACTTAACTTACTACGGCTGTTTAACCTTGACCTGGCTTCTTCAGGTGATAATAATAATTGGGAGTCCACGAGGTTCGTAAGAGAAGGCTACAAGGTGTAGCTAGAGAAAGGACCACTATCTCCAATGACGTATAATAAAAGATGACTTTTTTCTTCGGGGTATGAGTATTTTTTCTAACAGCGCGAGTTCTGGAGGGATAAGTATCACAGATTAGGATTATAACTCGAAATAAGAACGTAAATGTGCCCATAGTTTGATGAAATATTCTGCCATTGACGACTACTGGATGTGGAAGGATTTATTTCATTTCATCCAGCAGTCCTCAACCATTTCTCCCCCAACATCAACAAGGGCTGTTTAATCTCTGAGTGATATTTTATACACCCATCCGGGCTCGTGGAAGCTAGTCGGAGTAATGAAATATAATGTGCTCAGCGAACCAAATAATAAGCGGCACTTTCCTTAAGCAGAGAATAATAATAACGAAATATAATAATGAAATTCCTTTTAAAATTTATATTTCTCCGAAGCTCTGTTGTTAAAGCGAGCCTGTATTGCTGTCAATAACAATTTAATAATGGTATGCTTACCCAGAACACAGCCAGCTAACTAAGGTAATTGTTGGGAACTAAAGGTCCTTTCATCTACTCATTGTCATAGGGGTTATGGCTTAATTTTTTGAGTCATGTTTAAAATTGTATTGTGACTTACAAAGCAAGAGTTCATGTCGGTAAAAGCAATTCATTTTCTTTTAACCTCAGAAACATATTTTACTCTGTATATGGTATTAGTTGATAGGGTAAGAATAACATTCTTTTATTTATTTCTAATGTAATGCGGAATGAACAAAGATTATTAAAAGTCCGTCACGCAGGGGCTACGTTAACTAAGCAGATTTCCCACGTGAGCCACGCATTTGCATTTATCTCAAAACCTAAAAGATCAATGAGAACAATATTTGGTATTTAGACTTGAAATGAAGTGCTTCGTAACATAATAGAATATTGTTAATATGAGATGAGTAGGAGTGGGGCTTTACAAAAGACCGAAAGCTAAAAAATGCGAATATCTCAGTAAATAATCAAGATATTGAAAAAACGTACATAGCAGCATTTATAGAACATTACAATTGGAATAAGATTGTTTTTATACAATTTTTCGATCCAACGCATAATAACGGTGATATTAAGACTTTTCGAAATTTCCCCCCTCTAAACCTCCCCTCCCCCTGGTCCGATTTCAGCCGTTAACGAACTTGATCTTTCTTTTTGTATAAAACGATTATATATCAAGTTTGGTAACGATAAGACAAAAATTGCCACCGCTAGAGTGGTAACAGACAAATATATATATATATAGTTTTGAACGGACCTCATTTTCGTCATCTCCTAGGTAGGATCGATGGACATTTAAGGAAAAATTTCGAAAATCGCGTCATGCGTACGACCCCTTAAGGGAAATCTGCTAAAAAGGGAGTTAGGATTGTTCAGTAGTTTTATCTGGTATAATATATCAACGTTTTATAATAATTTCATCCGGATAATTTATAATTACATTTGACAATTCATTATTTCAGTCAACCTTGAAAAATTTAGAATAATCAGTTTCTAATTGGGTTTAATTCTTTTTGAAGTATTATCAGTTATGAAGTTTGATGGAACACCAAATTCGAGCCAAGTTCAATGCAACATTTAATTCTCGATTAATTAGCAGTTTATTTCTGCTGATGGCAACTTCGGCTTTGGGACCTTTAATAAGCTTTGGGGCCCTATCCATAGGTTCCTATCCAGATTTCCTAGGTGCTCGTATGACACACTAAAGATCTCATCTCACTTATAAATTCTCTATTTCTTAAATCCATGAGTATAAGTGGGGGTTTTATGAAGGCTGAATGCGAGAAAGTACAAGTAACTGGCTCAATAATTGAGTTATAGAAAATGTATAGAACATAAATTGCAGAGTATAGTTATATTTAATTTAATAAGATTTGCTTCATCTCATTATTCGATGTGACTCATAATGACGGAGATGTTACGAAATTTCGAAACCCAGCCCGCCCCACAGTGGGCCGGATGGCCAATCTAGGTGGAAATAATTCATGAAATCAAAACATCTAATTAAGTTATTTGCCTTAATCTGGAACGTCTATTAATCCAATATGGCATGGTATTTTGGAATTAGCACCCGTACAAACATCACAAGAGTACACAAACAATGACAAATCGGATGTTTTCATTCTAATTATTAACAAGTTTGCAGCTCAGTTTTACCTAAAAATTTACTTAGAAAGGTTGTTTTTTCCGTATTTAAATTATCGAAAGTAAATTATTAAACTATTTTATTAAGATGGACACCATATCCATAGGTAAGTTAATAATAAAAATACAATAATATCTCAAAATTATACGAAATAAAAAATTTTAAGATCCGTAAAAAAAATATACCACATAATACCCCTAAGATAATTATGGCTGTTGTTCTTTATAATACAAACTAACATTTCATAAAAAATAGAATTGCTAATATTTGCTAACTTTGTCGTACGGACTATTTTCAGAAAAAGAAATCACGATTACGAGACGGGACGTTTTTCTTCTTTGGCAAAGCTGCTCAAACACAAAGCCAATAATTGAGACCATTTTGTCACAATTTGCTGTGAAAAATATCCAACAACATTCATTGGAAAAATTGACCAGTAATTTAAACCTTTTGTTTTCAAAAATTAAAATTAAATGGCAAGAAGCTGGACTATACAAAGATTTCTTTCTTAAAAAAAATACTATTTGGTTGGATACAATTTTCACATTTATATGTATATGTGATGAAGAGGAACCTCTGCCATCTACTTCTGGAGGTTGACCAATTAAGCCATTTGAAGACTGCTGTGCTAAAACGAAGAAAACAAAAATAGGAGATATTATAAGAAATATTATTATAAGGAGATATTATATATATATATATATATATATATATATATATATATATAAAAAATTTTGAGCATACCTCATTTTCGTCAACTCCTTGGAAGGATAGATGGACGTGTAAAAATATTTTTTGAAAACCGCATCAAGAGTACAACCTCAATAGCTGATTTCCCTTAAGGGAAATATACTAAAAAAAGTCCGTCACGCAGGGGCTGCGCAAACTAAGCAGATTTCCCACGTGAAGTTTTACAATAGAGAAATCTGCCTAATAACAACAGTAGTAGTAAGGAATCTCTAGACCTATTCACGAGGGACGAATAGTTACGGAAACGGCCGCACTAGCTCTCGGCGGATAGTCCCGAACATAGCCGACTCCTGCCGACCACACACACAATACAAATGCAAATATCTCGGTTAATATTCAAAATAGAGAATAAATGTATATAACAATATTTATAGTAAATATAATTTGAAATAAGATTGATTCTATACACTTTTTAGATCTGACGCATAATAACGGAAATATTTTGAATTTTCAATGATCCCCCCTATAAACCCACCCTCCCACTGGTCCGATTTCAGCCATTAACGAACTTGATCTTTCTTTTTACATAAAACGCTTAAATATGAAGTTTGGTAACGATCAAACAAAAATTACGACCGCTAGAGCGTTAACAGACAAATATATATATATATATATATATATATATATATATATATATATATATATATATAATTTTGAACGGACCTCATTTTCGTCATCTCCTGGGTCGGATCGATGGACATTTGAGGAATTTTTTCAAAACTCGCGTCATGAGTACGACCTCAATAGCTGATTTCCCTTAAGGGAAATCTGCTAAAAATGGATCTATCTAAACAAACTATCTAACTAGCTGGAAATAGTACAATCTCCAGATTCAGCTAAACAATCCCTAAAATTAAAAGCTTCCATAAAATAAGTATACTAGGTTTATAAATAAAAGCATAACCTTCATAAAATATCATAAATGAAAAATATTTAGATTGTAGAATAAAATAAATAACCCATTAAAATATATAAATATTTGAACTGTACTTTACTAGATAATAAATAATCTATTAAAATTATGTTCCAATATTTATAATAATATTATATACTTGCTTTTAGAACAAAATAAGAAAGAAACTATTTCACTTATTCTTATTTGTTATGATAGAATTTAACGAAAATAAACACATTTCGTTGCATTGCAAAGGTGACTTGGCTCTCTCAGCGGAAAATTGTGTAGGCACGAGTTAGGTAGTTGTGCAAAGGGGGTTTCACATAAATTGAAACGTGTATAGAGAATCAATGAATGTATAGTAGAAGAGGAATGAGGGTTATTCTTCCAGGCGACCTTCTGCTTTTCTATTCCCATTTGAATGAGATAGAGCCGGTGGACCATTTGAATGACAGGAGCGAAGTGGAAAATAATTTAAAGATTGAAAGGGGTGGGTGGATTTAGGAATAGTGAGTACAGGCCGACACCCCTCCAGTGGCTGGTCCTTAAACAATCAATCAGCCAATGGAGCGAAAGTAGGCCTCTCACTCAGCCTTCCTGATTAGCATTTCAATCTGCAGTCTGCCCATGTACCCGTTCCCACCTCGGATCAGACTTTTCCTTCTTTAATTTCAATTTTCACACCCCTAAGCCATTTTAACCAATCTCTCATTTTACCTAGCAAAGTAGTAATGTTACCTAGAGGCTTTAGCCGATATTTCTTAAGGCAAATCAACTATTGATGTCGAACTCATTACGCTATTGTAGAAATATTTGCTCGAATTTCCATCGATCCTACATAGGAGATGATGAAAATGAAATCCGTTCAAAATTATTTATATACACTCAACCGCAAAAAAACCGGACACTTCATTTTTTTCTTATGTGGGTTTCTAGTTATTACAGAGAATTTAGAGTCTAAGTCCATTTTCCCTTCAGGATTATAAACAATTAGATAAAACTCAGATCATATTCTAAATATAATTCAAACCAAATTTTATCTATTCTTTAATTAAAATAGTTGTTATTATTTCGGTCTTATTTCGGTCCAGAAATAATGGGTCTTTCAAGGACGGAGCTTACGTTACATTGCCGAAACGCTTGGGGTAGCGAATTATACCATTCACTGTAAACTGAAAGTGAAGAATTTTTTTTTTAAATGTGTTAATTTTTTTTTTTTATTTTTTCTTTTTTTTATTTTAATAAGTATTTTTTTGTAAATAATCAATAAAATTATACTTTTGGCAGTTTTGAAATATATAGATTAACCAATTATTTTAATTAAAAAAATTTGATATACATATATATTAAGTATTTTAAGTATTTAACAAAATTATAAGACCAAATCTAAGTGTCCGGTTTTTTTTGCGGTTGAGTGTATATATATTTATATAAT
This sequence comes from Riptortus pedestris, assembly GCA_019009955.1. Lineage (NCBI taxonomy): Eukaryota > Metazoa > Arthropoda > Insecta > Hemiptera > Alydidae > Riptortus > Riptortus pedestris. The sequence goes on from CM032233.1 coordinate 82,970,144, forward strand.
CGTAACCTCTGTCTGTAAATTTACTTTTTTCCTAGAAATTTCCTGAAAATGTTTCGTTTCACATGCTTTGATGTCTGTTTGTTTATGTGTTTGTTATCTTTTCAATCTTGAAAAACTGATCCGAATTTTATTAAAATTGCTACATTTATTACAACTAATCCAAAATAAATTATACTAATATTCTCAATATATATATATATATATATATATATATATATATATATATATATATATATATATATATATATAAATAACAATATTTATAGTACATTTAATTTGCAATACAATTTATTCTATACACTCTCTCGATCCGACGTACCATAACGTAGATATTTCTAATTTTCAGAATTCTCCCCCTCTAAACCCCTCCCCCTTCCCCTGGTACGATTTTAGCCGTTAAGGAAGTTGATCTTCCTTTTTACATAAAACGACTAAACATCGTAAGATAACGATAAAACAATAATTGTGGCAGCCTTGTATATATATACACAAGTTTGAACGGACCTCAATTTCGTCGATCGATGGACCTTTGAAGAAAAATTTGAAAATCTCGTCATGAGTATGACCTCAATAGAGAAATCTGTTAAAACCGAACTAAACAAAACTTAGCAAGTGAATTAGTGTTAACTCTTCCATGTTTATTTTTAAATTCACTTAATATTCGCGGTGCTTTTAAGTGTTAGCAGAATTTAAATTTATCTAATGTAAGACGTCACATGGGAAACCTGCTTAGTTTACGCAGCCCCTCCGTGAGGAACATTTTTTAGAAGGGGAAAAATCCAGCTGAGCCAATACTGTTTGCTAATTTGGATTCACCTATATATAAGATAGTCTTCTAAGGTTGGACATAATTAATTAACGACTGTGATCATCAAACACTTATTGACCGTAATCCTGCTAATCTTATACTTTAAAAAGTTGTCTGAAGTTGTACCACTATCCAAAATCCATTACCTAGCTCAAGAAACTCAAGTATGACTTGGGTTTGGCTAATAAAAGATTGCGAAATAAGCGCCAATCAATACAAGTAGGTAATGAAAAAAAGCAAAGATATTATTTTACTTTTGCATTTTTTAATCCACAAGTCAATGTGTATTACACTTCGACTCGCAAATCTTTATATATATAATTCTACTGTACGTGTGTATGTCACTGAAGTCCTCCTAGACGGCTGGACCGATTTGAATGAATTTTGTTGTACGCGGTCGGGTGACGCCCTGGATGGTTTAGCGTCATAAATCAGCTGGATGGAGCAGGAGTGGGGGTCGTAAGGAAGGCCTAAAATTAAAAATAGCGATATTTCGTTTCCTATTGGTTTTTCGGCAAATATGCACAGGTTAAAAGTTGTTTTTGTTGTCATTTAGAGTAACTTTTGTATATTCACTTTTGTCGTATGGCAAAGTATGAACGAGATATATACAAAAAATTAAAGTAGCGCCAACAATTTTTTTGGGCACTAACGATTAAACCAAACTTATCAAAATTCAATATGTGAATTAGGATTTATTCTTCCATGATTCTAAGCTATATTAATTTTTTTAGGTTCGAACGGGAGTGGGGGTTATAAGGGAGGCCTGAATAAAAAAATCGCGGTATTTCATTTTTTATTTGTTTTTAGGCAAACGTGCACATAACAAAAGTTGTTTTTGTGTTATTAAAAATAGTTTTTCATTTTAAAAATAATAATATTATTAAATTTAATATCCTAATCGATTGAAATATCAAGCAGGACAACGTCTGTCGGGTCCGCTAGTATTTAAATAAAATGTCTGGTCACCAGAAAAAAAAAGTAGTTGGGTTATGTTAAATTGTTTCATGATTATAATGTCTATAGAAACGGCCAGAAACATATTTTTATTCCTTTCGGAAATAACCGTTTGAAAAATTTATGTTAATGATTAAAATCCAAAATTAAACACGACAAAACATTTGAGTTACCTTTAAAGTATGGAAAACGGTGTCCGAATTTCTGGTCTTTACAGGAAATTGAAGAACATTAATCCAGCCCTACAACAGATTTATTGCTGGCTGTGCAGTGGCCCTCTGAACTTCCACTTCATTCCCACAAACCATTTCATTCATTCTGATTATTTTATTGATTACGTGTCCCATTTGCATTCGCCTACCTATATCTTGTAGCTCTTGCGCCCCCCCCCCCCCACACACACACCATTGGTTACCTGCTCTCACTCAATTTTTAGAATCAGTTTTATCCAATCGAGTCCTCCAGTCTCGTTATTTGGCCCATCCGTCTGCTACACGCCAATACATTTTAAATACTATACTACATAAATTGACCAAACTCGATTATATATGTTTAAGTGTAAGAAAGGCTCATGGTTTAATCGCCGGCTTCATGCACTATTATGTCACTACATACAAATTTTGGAAGACTTCCCTTAAGGGAAATCAGCTATTGACGTCGTACTCATGAAGCGATTTTCGAGAAGTTCTTCAAATGCCCATCGATCCTACTTAGGGGATGACGAAAATGAGTACCTCTGAAAATTGTATATATATATATATATATATATGACTATTAACACTAGCGGTCACAATATGTGCTTGATCCTCACCAAACTTGATATTTAATCGTTTTATGTAAAAAAAAAGATCATCGTTAATGGCTGAAATCGAACTAGTGGGAGGTGGGGGAGTTTAGAGGGGAGGAATTTGGAAAATATCACCGTTTATTACAACGGATCGAAAAATGTTATTCTATACATTGCATTCGATACTAACCGAGACATTTGGTTTTTATACGTTGTTTTAAACTCCGTCGCTGGGAATCTATTTAACCCTCGGTCGGGCGCTTCAAGAATATTCCGCCTTCGGGCGCGTGTATCTCAGAGATACAACCTCAACCGTTTTTACGGAAATACAGTTTTTTAATATATATTTTGCACTAAAATGTTCAGTGTGTGATTAGAAATGATATCTGAGGAAGTATTTGTTTGAAAGAAGTAAATAATTTTCAAAATTGACACGTACTAATAATAAAAAAAATCATGGTAGTTAATAATATAAACCAAGTTGGTTATAGATTCATTGTGTTATTAAAACCGTGGACGATAATTTTTTAAAATATAATTTAAAACATACAAATACCAAAAGAAATAGTATTTTTAAATGCACAGGTCTTAATTATTCATAATTCATTTCAGTTTGTGAACAATATAAACCAAATATCTAAATATAACTTCATTCAAAAATAAGTAGCACGTAATCACTTTTAGAAAAGACTTATTAAAAATCATATAAATTTTAATGTATCAATCCTTTTAAAAATACCAGTTTAATTATTATCTCATTTGCAGAGCCGCATTACAATTGCGACAAAGCATGGAACTATGTTGTAAACAAATTTTGCTTTTGCAAATCTCACAGGAATAATGAGTAAACCTATATTTCTTTTCAGTTTTGCTTGGTTCACATCATTTGCTTTAGTTCGTTGTAGTGGAGGGACTTTTTTTATGCTGGTCTGTACTTGAGTTCAATGTATCGTCTAATGAGCCTCTGTACTCATCAAGTTTCGTCCTTAGTTCGGTTGGTAAACGTCTACTGTTGTCACTGCGTCATACAATATTTTCTTGAATAAGTTCTTCTGAAAGCTCATGTATGAGCAAAATAATAGAAAAATTGGTTTATATAATTCCATTCAATAAAGAGAAAGTTAATTCATGTATATATTTATGAAATACAGATTTCAAAAAAACTTACGAGATCGGGCGCGTGGTATCTAGGAGATTAAACTGAATGACAGGTGAAACACACGACTCCATCACACACAGTGACACAACTGACCATGAGGGGGGGTCCTCTAAACCACATAACTCTAAGCACTACACCACCACTCTCTGCTAGGAGGTGTGGCAAATATTTTTCTAGAAACCGTGTAACTGAGAGATCACGCGCTCGACGAAGGGTTAAGTTGTCTTTTGCGGCATATCTCCAGCGGTGTCTATATGGGCCACCACAGCATAGACACCGCTGGAGATATGCCGCAAAAGACAACTGAAATTGTTTTTTATAGTTTTCGGCTTTCAGTAAACCCCCACACCTGCTCATGTCATATTAATAATAAGCTGTTATATCATGAACCAGTTCATTACAAGGTTAAACACCAAATATTGTTTTCATTGAATTCTTATTTTGTGAGATATATACAAATACTTTCTCTGGATCTCCCCCCCCCCATATTTTGTTTTTGGATTATTACAATTTGAGTGATTGTGATGAAAGTTATTCTGATTCATTATAAATTACAACACTAGCTATAGTATATAGTTTTCAATAAAATTAATAAGTTATATTCAGATATATTTCAGAAGTTGTGAATACTTTCTTGTCTTAAATATTTGTAACTATCAATTCAGCACTAATAGGTTTGTTGACCTGCTTGTTTACAATTCAGACGCTTTCAGTTGTAGAGGTTTTTGACATGTAAATTGACTGAAATATTTCTCATTACCATTTCTATTTATTCACGGTGGTATTACCAGTATGTAGATCTATCTGTTGTAAGAAAATCTGCAACTATCTTGGAAAATCTGCATTGTTTACGCAGACCCTGCGTGACGGACTTATTTTTTTAATGTTCCAAATAGGGGATATATGCCGGGTCAAATTTTTGTTATGTTGTTACTATCGCTCTCTCGATCTAGACCTCCATTTAGAATAACATTCTTACACACGTTTAAATCTAACATAATTTTAAATTATATTGCGCTAAATATATGCTGATTTAATGAGAAATAACAAGTACACCATTATAATTTCGTATTAAAAACCACCGTTTCATGTGCCCATTATAAGGTTTTCTGGGCTACCCAGAACTTACCCCCCACCATGGGCTTGATGGGCTCCTTATAGTGGCAACTGAAGAAATTCAAATTTACAGTTTATGGAAGCACGACAGAAGACCCAAAGGATTTGCACATCAGCAGCAGGCTTGAAGAAAAGGGCTTATAATATTGTTTATTTATTTATTCTTACAGTAATTGCATTTCACGAATGGAGCGATTGAACGACGTATCAGTTAATTTTTTATCATCAGCTTATCATATTTACGTATGTATGCTCATTTCTGCAAATATTCTCATTATTGTCATTATACACAATATAAGTTTTTGAAAATATTGTTAAGTAGTGTAATACGCGGTCTATATACTGGCTACGGTCATGTAGTAATTCATACAAAGTGTATGGTAGGTCTATGTGCGTCCTTAGATAGCAGTCAGTTAGTATATGTTTTATAGTAAGTCTTCAGTTACAGTGTTGGCAGTAGGGTTCGACTTCGCCAGTAAATAAGTAAGTGTGAGTCAGTCTTGAATAACCAGTTCTTAACTTCGTTAAAACTACTTCAGCCCTTCTAAATAGCCTTTTGGGGAAAGGTCACTCACAATGTATATGTTTCAGTTCTCTAAGCTTGTTGTCTGTTATGGCAAACCAAGATATCTGCCATGAATTGAGTATCATATGTTTTGCTTGGACTTGAATATCTTGGAGTGTACAATATGTGTTGTCGTGAGTACTTTTTTGAGTAGCTGATTTGGCGAGTTCGTCTACTTGTGTGCTTTGTCTAATGTTTGTATTTTGTTTCCCCCCACCTCTGCCCCCGCTGTACCTTTGGGTTCCCCATACCAGCGGTCTCCATTTAATAAGAGATATAAAATTTTGAATACATAAATTGGGCCAGGTAACTTAGCCTAACTCACCGAGCACGGCTAAGCAATAAAGTGCAACATTTGGGGAGATTTTTTAGTTTAAGTCCGAAAAGTCTAGGGGAACCCGCAGCTGCGACTCCTTTGCCTCTGTTCAAAGAAGTGGCAGCAAGAGCCTAAACTAACTAGCCTACATACCTATAGCCCTAAATACTAGCCTAAACTCACATAAAACTATACATATAATTTACAAATAAATTCAATTTTACTTTTCTTTCAACACCTCTTGGGCAAATGTCCTGAAGGCTGAAAATCTATCAGCGTCGTTTACAAACATGTCGTAGCTCTCAGGAGGCCAGTTCACATATGAGAAAGCACTCATTAGCCGAATACGCTTGGCGTTGAAACGCGGACATTGGAGGATCACGTGGTCAGCCGTATCAAACTCGCCACAGGAGCACAATGGGGATTCCTTTCGTTTGAAGAAATGTAGTTTGTTATTAAAGTCCCCGTGACCACTGATAAGTTGGCTGGAGAAGAAATCTGGGATGTACCAAACTGTCCCAGATGGTTTTCTTAATATGGTGGAGTGTTTTTTAAGGTCCTGCTGTCCTATTGTGAAGATAGACTCTCCTATCTGGTAAGGCAACCCCCTGACTGCTTGGTACATAGCGATCCGCATTGCTACCTCCAGGTCTATCGGAAGCTGTTCTGACGATTGAATATTCTTTAGTTGGCGATTCATTCTTTCGACTGCAATCCTGTTATCTATAACAACCCCCGTAATGCATTGATATAATTCAGGTCAGGTCTCAGCGCTCAGCGGTCTAGTCCAAGAGCTTAAGAAAGGGAGGGGGGTCACGATAATATATTTGCATTTATCTCGAATAATAAATGTCTCTTGAAAACAATTTATGGTATTTAAGCTTCGAATAATGTGCTTTATTACATAACAGAGTATTGTTTATGAAATATGTGAAGAAGTGGCGGTTTGCTGAATGTTGAAAACTGAAAAATGCAAATAATAACCAAGATAGAGAATAAATGTATAAAAAAAATATTTATAGCAAATTCAGTTTTCAATAAGATTGTTTATATAAAATTTTTTGATCTCAAATTTTCGAAAATCCCCCTCTAAACCCTCCATCACACTGGTCCGATTTCAGCCATTAACCAACTTGATATGTTGTTTTACACTTGAACTTTTAAATATCGAGTTCGGTAACGATCAAACAAAAATTGCGACCGCTAGAGCGTTAACAGACATATATATATATATATATATATATATATATATATATATATATATATATATATATATATAGAGAGAGAGAGAGAGAGAGAGAGAGGGAGACATAATTTTGAATGGACCTCATATTTGTCATCTCCTGGGTACGATCGATGACCAAGAAACTTTTCGAAAATCGCGTCATGAGTACGACATCAATAGCTGATTTCCCTCAAGGGAAATCAGCTAAAAGTTAAATAAAAGACCTTAAATAAAGCAGAACCCATAGACAAAGGTTATTCAAATCAGTTCGCTAGTCAAATGAACTCAGCACTAATAAAACTCTCACGTAGCAGTAATTAAGGCAGCTGAACGGTACAGGGCGGAGGGTAGAGATCCTTGTCCTAAAGTGCACTTGAAGCCATCGGCCATTGTGAGATGCCGAGTCCCCTGGAGCGTTGCTCAAAGGAACTTAGAACAGACAACCCCCTTCCAAGGGACACGTCAATCTACGAAAGCAGTTCCCCTAATCCTCTCTTGACTCTCATCACCTCTGGTTGACTGCATGTAATACATACTTCCTAGCTAGCTATCAACTGGCTCACTGCCACCGCTGTCATTCTTTGACTCTTCAGGGATAAGCACAAAAACTCGGTCACGAAGGGGCTGCGTAAATTAAGCAGTTTTATCAAGTTCTGGTATAACGCTTGTAGTCTCTATTTTAAAACCGATGAGTAGAAGGGGGTGGGGTTATTGGTGACAGCCGTCTTACAGTAGCTATAAAATTCCACTCTTAAAGAAGTCGCTATCATTCAGCAGATTTCCCTTAAGGGGAAATCTGCTATTGAGGTCGTGTTCATGACGGAATTTTTCTTCAAATGTCCATCGAGCCTACCTAGTAGATGACGAAAATGAGGTCCGTTCAAAACTGTATATCCATCTATATATAATATATATATATATATATATATATATATATATATATATATATATATATATATCTGTTACCGCTCTAGCGGTCGCAATTATCGTCTAATCGTTACCAAACTCGATATTAGAAGGGGAGAATTTTGAAAATTCGGAATATCTCCGTTACTGTAAGTCGGATAGAAACAATGTATAGGAAATTAAATGTACTATAAATATTGCTATATACATTCATTCTCTACCTTGAATATTAACACTGATATTTGCATTTTTCAGTTTTTAGCCTTCAGCAAACCTCTACTTCTACTCATGTTACATAAACAATACTCGGTTATGAAATAATCCACATCATTCAAAGTTTAATTACCAAATATTGTTTTCATGAGACAATTATTACACGAGATATATGCAAATATGTTCTGTTGACCCCCCCCCTTCTTAAGTTTTTGGACTACTTCAATTTGATTGATATACAAATTATTCTGATTCATTATAAATTACAGTACTAGATATAGTAAATAGTTTTCAATCGAATTAATACGTTATATTCAGATATATTACAGTAATTGTTATTCTTTCCGGCAAGAAATTGGCAGAACTGTTTTTTTCCTGTTCTTATTACCTTTTGTATTTATTCACTTAATATTCTCGGTGATGTTGTGTTACCGCTAAGTAGATTTATCTATTGTTAAACTTCACGCGGGAAATCTGCTTTACGCAGCCCCTGCGTGTCGGACTTTTCTGTTTGAGGAAAATGTAAACGCTCCTTTTAAAATATAAATATTTGTGTTATTGCTGATGTCTTCGTTGCACGATTCCCCCCCCCCATCCCTCCTTCAAACTATTTTTTTGACGAATACATGCACACACACACACACACACACACACACACACACACACACACATACACAATCTTCATTAATTTGAATTATTTCACTAAAGCTTTTGCCTTGTTTGGCCAAAAATAGAAAATAGTTCACCCCACAGGGGCTGCGTAAACTTAGCAGATTTCCTGTGTGCTGGTATCACGTATCTTACGAAATATTCTCTATTTCTTTTTAAAAATCCAATTCCTAGAAGGGGTGGGGGAGTTATTGAAGGTAGAAAACCAGAATATACGAATAACTCGCTTAATAATTGACAACCGAAGATTGTATAGAACAACAAATGTAGAAAATCAGAAGTTGAACAAGATCGTTCCTATAACATTTTATGATCCGAATCATATTAACGAAGATATTTTGAATTGTCTTATTTTACTCCTCTGACCCTCCTATATCGTATTTCATACTTTGTCGGTCTGAAGAAGAATACCAATGGTATCAGGAACTGTTAGTAAAAAATGCTATCTTTTGACTGTTTGAGGACAAATTTCCCCGATACCCAATTCGCGTCATTTAAAACCAGTGGCTAACCAAAGCCCCTCAGATTAGATGACAAATTTGGGCGAAGTCCCATTTGTAAATGGTTTGGGCTATTCATGACGAGCAAAGGCCAGTCACTAAAGGAGGAAATAAGGAGGAGACTTTAGCTGGCGGATGTGTTTTTCATTGATCGGCGAGTGGATAGAGGATAGAAGGGCTGAGTGGTATTAAAGGTTAAGTTGACATAGTGTAAGGTAAGGTTTGGATTGGGCCGTGTAAACAGGGGGAGGGGGCAGCGGTCTCTCTTTGATCTCCCTCTCCTCTCTCCTGTCCAAGTTTTGCTTGCAGCCCGTCGACGCCCTATGTCCGCCACTGGCCCAGTCCATAGTACTATTCACCACCCTTTCTATTTAACCCATATACTCCCCTCACTTAGACAAAAAATGTATTACATCACGCACACACACACACACACATACACACACACACACACACACACACACACACACACATATTGTTGTAAAATTGTGATTTTATTGCTAATTGAAAATTACGTGTATTTAATCACGTATTTATGAAGTAAAAAAGTCCGTCAAGCTGCGTAAACTAAGAAGATTTCCCACGTGAAGTTGAACATTAGATAAATCTACATACCGGTAACACAACACCACCGTGAATATTAAGCGAATAGATACAAACGATAATAAGAAACCACCCGACGGAAAGCATCTGAAATGTAAACAAACAGTTCTGCCAACTTCTTACCGCAAATTACTGTAATATATCTGAATATAACGTATTAATTTGATTGGAAACTATTTACTATATCTAGTACTCTAATTTATAATGAATCAGAATAATTTTTATCTCAATCAATCACATTTAGGTAGTCAAAAAAAAAAAAAAAAAAAAAAAAAAAAAAAAAAAAAAAAAGTGGGGGGGGTCACCAGAAGATATTTGCGTGTATCTCGTATAATAAATGTCTCTTGAAAACAATATTTGGTATTTGAGCTTCGAATGATGTGGTTTATTACATAACCAATTATTGTTTATGTAACATGAAGTGGGGGTTTGCTGAAGGCTGTAAACTGAAAAATGCAAATATCTCGGTTAATGTTCAAGATAGAAAATGAATGTGTATAACAACAATTACAGAACATTTTATTTTATTTCATTTTATTAACGGGCATATTTTCAAAATTCTCCCCCTCTAAACCGCTCCTCCTCCTGGTCCGATTTCAGCCGTTAACGAACTTGATCTTTCTTTTTACATAAATCGACTAAATATTGAGTTTGATAACGATAAAACAATAATTGCAAGCTCTAAAACGGTAGCAGGCAATGTATTAGGCAATGAAACCATCTCTATATATATATATATATATATATATATATATATACGAAGTTTTGAAAGGACCTTATTTTCGTCATCTCCTAAAAAAATGAGGACATGCCAACAAAAGATAAGCATAGATGAAGGCAGGGCGGGGATCTAGAACCTTCTAGGAGACGAACCCGGCTCCTACCAATCACCGGGCGAGTTGGAGCTTCGAGCCAGCTAGAGCCAAAGGAGAACATTTAATAGTCGGCCAAATCGCCCGTGAGTTCAGTTTTCAGTTGACCAGTGATTCGAGTGATCGTGAGTTATTGTGCTGTGTAATAAGGTTGTGCTATGCAATAAGTACGTAAAGCTAATTAATTGATTACATCACAACATATTTGCAAGTATCTCACAAAGTAAAACTTTAATGAAAACCATATTTGGTATTTAACCGTAGAATGAACTGGTTCATGATAGCTTATTGTTAACATGACAAGAGCAGAAGTGGGGGGTTTACTCTAAGGCTAAAACTACAAATATCTCGGTTAAAATTCATGATACAGAAAATATTTATAGAAGACCATTAAATTTTCACTGAGAGAATTTATATTCATTTTTTTTTCGATCCGACTTATAACAACGGAGTTATTTCGAAATTCCCTCCCTTTGACCCCCCACCCACTAGTCCGATTTCAACTGTTAACGAACTTGATCTTTCTTGTAAGATACAACGATTATATGTCGAGTTTTGTAACGATAAGGCAATTATTACGACCACTAGACCTGTAACAAACAAATATATATAAAATTTTCAACGGGCCGCATTTTCGGTTTTATTGATGCATAATGTATACATACCTTATTTACACTTATGAAATTTGTGAGGTTTGCAAAACTTAAACAAATGAACAGCCATCGCCTTCATACCTGTAAACAAATATGAGTATATTAATTAAATAGAGATTCATTTATCTTAGATTATGAAAAAAGTTATTAGAATATAACCAGAATTTTCCTGGATGGATTATTTATATATTGTGGACCGTTCGCTATTTGGTAATATGAACAAAATCAGAAATTAAAGAAAAATATAGAAAACAATAACAAGAAAAAATTAAACACAACTATTACAACATGAATAATTAAGAGCGCAAAGCACAAAATGCAACAAAAAAAATCAACAAATAAGGAAATGAATAAAAGCAAAAACGAAAACTAAGCATTCAAAAAGAAAAAAATATCTTATAAAGAAAGCAGATAATTAAAACTATAATGACTAATAAATCACAAAATCAATTAATATATAATAATAATTAACTATATATATATATATATATATATATATATATATATATGTGTGTGTGTGTGTGTGTGTGTGTGTGTGTGTTAGATTTATTTTTGCAATGGACACAATACAGCTTTCATAGAGAGCAATACTTGAAGAGGTTTATAGCCACAAGTGATGACTTACGTAATGTCACTGGAAAATATTCTTCACATTGAGGACAATCATAAACTGAACATTATATACTTACTCCTTTCAGGAGTATGCAACTAAGCAACGACATAGTATATAAAATTATCTTCTTTGTTAAACACTTAAATATTGAAACATCCAACAAAGTTAATGTACACATCAAAGAAAAGAAATAAATAAATGTAAATATATAATATGAATAAATATGATTCATCAGATTAAGTTTATAACAAATTTTAGAAGTTTAAGTTTTACTTTAAAACACTTATTTAATAAAACTTAAATGCATTATTTTTATGCATATAGTAGGTTAACCTTAGGTCATGCTTCTTGTATATTGTCTGTGTATATTATTAGTCAGATTACTAACACTAACCCCCCCCCCACGCTAAAACTTGTATGTATTAGACAATGAAACCATCTATATATATATATATATATATATATATATATATATATATATATATATTTTTATCTATATCTATATATATATATATATATATATATATATATATATATATATATATGTCTGTTACAGCTCTAGCGGTCGCAATTATTGTTTAATCGATACCAAACTCGATATTTAGTAGTTTCATGTAATGGCTGAAATGTGTGTGTATATGTATGTATATATATACGGTATTGAAAGGGCCTCACTATCGTCATCACTGGGTAGGATCGATAGACGTTTGAGGAAATGTTTTCGAAAATCGCGTCACGAGTACGACCTGAATAGTTTATTTCCCCTAAGGGAAATCTGCTAAAAGTGAGTTGTTATGGCGTGGGTACAATAGTTACTGTAACCACAGGTGAATATTCGTCCACGACCCTACTACCAGAGCTGATGTCGATAGAAGAATAGCACTCGCTAAACAAGCCTTCCAAAGTAAAAGAAGCATTTTAACTAATAATCATATAAGCATGGATACAAAAAAAAAATGTTTGCCAAGTCTTTTGTAAGGAGTTGCTCCTTTATGAGAGCTAAGGTTGGACTCTCCACAAGAGGGAGGAATAGGAATATACAATAGGATGGAAGCAATGGGTATGTGGATCTGGCGTAGAATCACTAGAACAAGTTGGACTCAAAAAAGTACGTCACACAGAGGCTGCGTTAACTAAGCACATTTCCCACGGGCGTCACTTATTCGCACTTATCTCTTAACGTAAAAGTTCAATGAGAACAACATTTGTTATTTAGGCTTCAAATAAAGTGCTTCATTATATAACAGCTTATTGTTGATATGGCTGAGTAGGAGTGAGGGATTACTGAAGGCCGAAAACTAAAAAACGCATACATCTCGGTTAATATTAAAGATAATGAAAAAACGTACCTAGAAACTTTTTAACAACATTATATTTGCAATAAGATTGGTTCTATATAGTTTTTCGATCCGACGCGTAATAATGAAGATATTAAGAATTTTTGAAATTTTCCCCTCTAAACCCCCTGGTTCGATTTCAGCCGCTAACGAACTTGATCTTTCTTTTTGTATAAAACGGTTCTATATCAGGTTTTGTAACGATAAGACCACTAGAGCGGTAACATATATATATATATATATATATATATATATATATATATATATATATACACACACATGCAGTTTTGAACGGACCTCATTTTCGTTATCTTCTGGGTAGGATCGATGGACATTTGAAGAAAAATTTCGAAAATCGCGCCATGAGTATGACCTCAATAGCTGATTTCCCTTGAGGGAAATCTGCTTAAAAAAAACCAACATTGAAGTTCTAAATGAGGTAAGTGAGAAAAAAAGTCTTATCAAGGCAATGGGAAAAATAAGAGTGAAACTTCTTGAGCATATCATAATGCACAAGGACTTCATTACAAATATATTTGAAGGTAAGGTTCTTGGGCATAGGGAAAGAGGAAGGCCTAGAAAATCCTATTTTGAAGACATCAAGCATCTTATGGATTTCGGTGAGAATAGTAATATGAAAAGAGAAGCTTCCGATAGAACACAGTGGTTGCAACTGCAAAGCGTAGCCTTTAGATCATGATGACTCCACTAACAGAGTGATCTAATTTCGACGCTTCATGCTGTAGGTCTAGTTCCGATGATTGTGTTGTGTTCATCAGGAAAGCTTTTACCCTCTTTTTTTCTGCTAAGAGACAGCCTGGTTTTTTTATAGATGATTCTGACCATAAGCCCATCTGCATATCTCCTGATCCGCGTAAGTATATGAGACCACTAACCAACTAGCACTTTGACTGCGACTGACGACACGTTGTCGGTTTTGTCAGTTGTTCCCAGAGGCGGGCGCCGACACGTTGTCGTCAGGACATAATAGAAAGTTAAATGGGTGGGGATTGCTATAGCCTTTCCCAAACCATTCCGTACTTTAGTCTAGCACAGTGAAAGAGGCCCTTGAGAGAATTGCTTTTTCGCCGCAAGATTCCCTGTTTTTTTTAAATTGTTTTCGACTATTTTACAAAAAGGAATTGAATGGTTATTGTTTTTAAAGTTATCGTTAATAATAATTGCTAATGATAAATATCTATTTAAAAAGTAGCTAAATGAATTAAAACAAGCCTATTTTGTTGGAAAAATATTATTTCAAACCCGAATTTATAATTCCAAATTGTTTTATATTTTACGAAATATAAATAAAAAATCAATTATAAATTACTAAATAATAATTCATCAATCAGTGATTGTGAACAATAAAATAAAAATAAATAATGAATCAAAATAAATAAAGAATCAAAATAAATAAAGAATCAAAATAAATAAAGAATCAAAATAAATAAAGAAACAAATAATGTTTACACAGTGAATTACATTATTAGACTACGGCTAGGGAGTATGGTGCTTTCCCGGTGCGGTTGACGACAACGTGTCGTTCAGCAGTTTTTTCGCGGAAAACAATTAAAAGATGATACATACAATTTATAATATACAGTAAAGTAAAGTAAAACGAAACAATTAACAAAAAAAAAAGTTTCCGCCCCACTAAAAAATGTTGTTGAAAATTCCGCAGTCAACGTGCTAGTTGCATGTGAAACAATCGCTCCCTACGGAAATAGTTCATCCATATCCTTAGTTTGCTGCTAATGATCTCCGTGGGATTTAAAAAAAAAAATATATATATAGAACACAAAAAATGATATCTAGCTTAATTATAAAATATTTATTCAATCAATATTAGCATAGAAATTATACCTGGATGGAACTTTCTAGGCAAAGCAATAGAGATGAATAAAATTACGAAAACTATATATTATATTTCGATGAATAAAATCAATAAAGGAAAATAAAATATAACAGTGGTTAAAAAAAAAAAAAATTATTTGGGGAAAAAGCCAAGGAGGGGTAATAACGGGGGAAAGGTAATAGCCCCTTCTTTACTTTAACATAGTTAATTGATTTTCATTGTCAGACAGTACATCAAGTTTATAATGAAGGGAACAATTTTCATCGAGAACAAGTCCACCCCCTAGTAAAGTGGAGCAGGCGCAGGCGAGGAAACATAATTAATATGTGCTACGGATGATGAAGGGGAAAAAACTTAGCCAAAAAAAAAAGAAAAAAAAAAGAGGGAAGAGTTAGTAGACGAAAAAAGCTGTTGATTACATATAATGGATGGCGTGGGGCGAAGAGGTACAGACTTTTTGTAGGCGGACAGCCTCTTATCGTAATCCCAGGTATTAATCCCCATTTCTCCACAATGTGTGATAGGGTTGCCAACATAGATTCCAACATTCAATACCCACACAGTTAAGTAGCTTGGAGCCCCAAATTATTGGCGGGCAGAATTAAAGAACATTTGTACAGTATTAAGATATGTCAAACGTCTAAAAAAATGAATGCAATAAGGTGCATTGCATTAATGCTGGCTACAGTTTTATCAAGGGCGTTTTAAAAAAAAACCTATTTTAACACACTTAAAATGGTTTCCTGAATGGTAAATTCAAAACATTTCAACCTAAAACTAGGATAGGTTAAATTAGCATAATGTTTCATTTCTTTTTTTTCAGGTCGTACACATGTCGCCATTTTCGAAATATTTCTTCAAATGTCCATCGGTCCTACCAAGGAGTTGACCAAAATGAGGTCCCTTCCAAATTATATATATATATATATATATATATATATATATATATATATATATATATATATATATATTTGTCTGTTATTTTAGAGCTTGCAATTATTGTTTTATCGTTACAAAGCTCGATATATAAGCGTTTCATGCCATACTAAACATCAAGTTCGTTAACGGCTAAAATCAGACCAGGGGGAGGGGGGTTTAGAGGGGGAGAATTTTGAAAATTCCAAATATCTCCATTACTATAACGTCGGATTGTAACATTGTATAGAACCAATATTGTAGCAAATTAAATGCACTAGAAATATTGTTGTTTTCAACCTTCAGAGTAATGTTAATAATATTGTGATATGAGTACAAGTGGGGGTTCAACTCATATGACATTAGGAATGCTCTGTTATATAATAAACCACCACTGTTTGAAGCTTAAGTACCAAATATTGATTTCTAGAAACCTTTCTTATACGAGATACATGCAAAAATATTCTATTGATCCCCCCCCCCGTGTGAAGTTCTTGGACTACTAAAATTTTAGTGATTGAGATTAAATTTATTCTGTTTCATTATGAATTACAGTACTACATATAGTAAATAATTATCTATAAAATTAATATTTCATATTCAGATATATTTCAGTAATTATTTTTCTTTTCGGTGAAGAATATTTCTATCTATCTGTTCAGCTCCGTGAGAATGACAGAACTGTTGGTTTACAATTCATTCCGTTTTGAGGTTATTAAAACTCACTTAAAGATTTTTCATTACCGTTTGAATTTATTCACGTAATATTTACGGTGGTGTTAAGTATTACCAATATGCATATTTATGTATTGTAAAGCTTCACGAGGGGAGTCTGCTCAGTTTACGCAGCCCCTGCGTGACGGAATCTTTTTCAACGTTGGTTAGATTTGACTCCCAGCAGGGGAGAAAATTGTTATAGAAAATAATAAATAATTGAATCAATAAATATCAACCTTGAAATCAATAAAATTGAAAACGTGTTAAATCATTTAAACTTTTATTTAAGTATGACAAGGAATCTCGGTTGAAACTTATGCATAAAAGCACCTGAACTAATCCCTTTTTAGAATATGTATGATATATGTAGAATTGACCTAGCAAACATGATTTTATAAACACAGAGAGGATTAAATAGAAATACTGATAATCGCCACGACCTTATTTTACAACCTATTATAAACAAGGTTGTGATAACCATTAAATGAGAAATGTTTATTAGTAGCTCAGCCACAAATATATTTGCTCTACGATATGTAGGTCACATATTTTAAAGGATGAACAATTTGAATAACTGAATGGTTTCAATCCAACGATTTTTTTCTATTGGCTTCTATTTAAAATTAATAATGTTTGTAAAATTTGTGATTTTCAAAAGATTATTCACACATGCTTCCTTCCTTTTAGAAGATTTTCCTGAAAGGAAATCAGCTATTGAGGTCGTACTCATGACGCAACTTTCGAAATTTATCTCCATATGTCCATCAAACCTACCTAGTAGATGACAAAAATGATGTCCGTTCAAAACTGTATGCATATATATATCTAAATCTAAATATATATATTATAATGAAAGGTTTTTTATTTTCATTAATATTTAAATTTAAACTATGTACCGGCTACTTCTCCGGGTCTTATATTGCACGGCAAGCATTTTTGTTTCCACCATCTCTGCTATAAGAGCTAATTTATCTATTTAATCCGAGATATAGCACATTTAGGCTAGCTAATTAAAGAAACACTTACGCTCTTGTTGCATCTTGGGAGTCGACTCTCATTTCCTTCCTCGGAGATTGCCCTTTGGACTCATAGGGGTCCGCTCTCGTCCCTTGACAGGTGCTGCTACCTCGTTTCAAGCCTAGTACTAGTCACTCGGATCTCATAGATATAGAGACAACGGGGTGGCTCTCAGGCTCGACCGTTACAATATATATGATACAGCCTAAAGTCTAAGTTGCGTTAGTAGTAATATACATACCAAGTTTCATAAACTTCGGTTCAGCCGTTTATGCGTGAAAAGGTAACAAAAAAAGAAATAAATAAACAAACAAACATACACGAAAGAAACAAAATACAGTTATCATGTCTATGACTTGTGAAACGAAAAAGTATCATGAAATTTTGAGAAAAAAATCAATGTACAGGCAGAGGTTACAATTTGATTATATATATTTGTTTGTTACCGCTCTATCGCTCGCAGTTTTTGTTTGATCGTTTCCAAACTCGATATTTAGACTTTTTAATGTAAAATGATAGGTCGTTATCATATCATATTGAAGTATAAAAATTCGAAATATCTCCGTTACTATAAGTCTACGAAAAAGTGTATAGAATAAGTCTTATTGCAAGTTAAATGTACTATAAATATTATTATATGCATTTATTTTCTATCTTGAGTATTAACCGAGATATTGGCCATTTGCAGTTTTCTGCCCTCATTAAACCCTCACTTCTACTCATGTTACATAAAGAATACTCTGTTATTTAATAATCTACATTATTCGAAGCTTTAATACAGAATATTGTTTACCAGAGACCTTTATTATACGAGATACATGCAAATATGTTCTTGTGCCCCTCCCCCCATCTTAAATTCTTGGACTACTAAAATTTAATTGATTGAGATAAAAATTATTCTGATTCATTATAAATTACAGTATAAGATATAGTACATAGTTTTCAATAAACTTAATATATTATGTTCTCATATGTTTCAGTTATGGTTTTTCTTTCCAGTGAGCCGTTGGCAGACCTGTTTGTTTACATTTCAGACGCTTCCCGTCTGGAGGTTTCTTATTATCGTTTGTATCTATTCACTTGATATTGACTGAGCTATTGTGTTACCATTATATAGATTTATCTATTGTTAAACTTCGTGAAGGAAATCTGCTTAGTTTACGGAGTCCCTGCGTAACGGACTTTTTTAATGGTATTTGATTGCATCTTACATAATTATCACGCGTAATTATGAAAAATAAGAAAAAAATATTTTAATCAGCAAAAATAACGAACAAAGGCATCCCCACTATAAATAATTATCGAGACTTTTGAAAAATAAAACGGTTTAAAACTCCCTACATATTCTATTAATTGAATTTGTTTTTACTGTAATTCTAGTTTTTCATTTGTGAAAAATTAAATAATATAGTTTCCATGTTTACATTTTACATAACCGCAGAAAATGAAAAGATAAAAGAAAGGAGGATAAATTTTCTATTATTTGCAACGCTATTCGGTTTAATAAAGCAATTAATACGAAAAAAGTATCTTTTGTAGTTAGTTAACTTATTTCTCTGTAATCATAATTTTGCAACTAGCTCCACATGGAATGCTGTTAAAGCATTATCATTCCACGAGCATAGTCCACGAGCTCTAGAGCTCTAATCTGGTCTTCAACTTGTTTACAAAATTACCTAATTCCCTTCCTTCAACCCCAATCCCATGTTGCTGTGGCAGTAGGAGTACCTGATTCAAGAGATGTATTTTAGAACGACTCTTTATACTTCAAGGCAATGTCTTAGGTCCCTCGAACTGGTTACCATAAACATTCATTATAGGCAACAAGTTTATTTCGGATTTTCATATATGATCCATTTTATTTTTACTATTTATAGTGCACAGTTTATGTGTTATATTAGGAAAATTTTCTTAATAAGCTAATACCAAGAAACGGACACACAACGAACAGGAAGTTTGTCTGTTCTTTGACATCATTCGCTTGTCGTGTTCGGAGTTTAGAATAGACTGTTTACGCACTAAATAATAGCATTAAGTGACTGGATTCATAAATGATTTGTGTCTCATAAATTCAGTTTTAGCCTATTGAGATTGTACTCTTGAAGCGATTTTCGAATAATTTCATCAAATATCAATCGATCCTACTCAGGAGATGACGAAAATGAGGTGCGTTCCAAATTATATATTTATAAAACTTCCATGTTACCGCACTCGATATTTATGCCCATTTTTGAGGTTCTGGATGGTGAAGGAATTATTATCTCAGGTAAGAATAGAACAAGCCTCGTTCCTTCACAGTTGTTTATACTTAGCAACAGAGTGCTTTCAGAGCATAAACTCCATCATCAGTGTAAACGTTGTATCCAGCGCACAGTCGCTAAGTATAAACAACTGCGTAGGAACAAGGCCATTTCTTTTCTTACCTGAGATAAAAATTTCTTCACCACCCATCCCCTCAAAAATGGATATAGAAGCTTGCCAAGCTACGAGTACGTCTGGAGCTCAGCGTTGGCACAACATAAGCCGGCACTGATGATGGAGCGTATGCTCTGAAAGCGCACTGCCGCTAAGAGTAAACAATTGTGAAGGAACGAGGCCTTTTCTCTTCTTACCTTCGATGTATATGTGTTTAGTGAAAACTAAAGATCAAGTTCGTTAACGGTTGAAAGTCCGTAGGTCCGGCCCGAAAGTACTCTGCATTTAATAAATAAAGTATTAAGAATGGAGGTGTTTTGACCTTATTATCCATCCGTTGATAATGGACCTCCACCAGCCAGCCCAGCCTAAATCCCGAGTCCCGAATATTAGCAGGGAGTTTTGCATTCTTAATTTTCAGTCTTCAGGAAACTTCTACTTTCAGTCACCGTACTTTAACAATAAGCAAATAATTCATGAAACCCCTTATTCCCAGCTTAAATACCCAATATTTTAACAGATCTTTAATAGATGATACTCGTATACCTCCAAATGATGTGTGACGACGTCGTCAATTTACATTTTATTGACCACCCGATTCTTCATATTGAAGTTACATGGTGAGATGAGATCAGTAGTGTGCCATAACAGCACGTAGGACTACCGCTTAGTTTCCGCAACCCTTGAGTAACGGACCTTTTTCTATGTTTAAGCGGGTCCCCTATAGGCTTGTTTAACAATAAGTCAGATGCAGGTATTTATTACTAATACTCAGTTACCTGATCGGCGGATCGATTCTCATTCTAGTGGTAATTAGGCGAAATGATATATTTATGATCTCAATTAATGAAACATATCTCCCAGTATCTGTGGGATATTCATGGGACTAAAGCCGGCGGCACTAAACTCTCGGCCATGGCTCTAAGTCCAACTTCAAAACGGGCATGAATATTATTCCAAGTTTGACACTCATAGAGACAATATGAGGGGCTATGCACATTTTAGCAGATTTACCCTAAGTGAAATCAGCTATTGAGGTCGTACTCATGACGCGGGTTTCGAAAAATTTCTTCAAATGTCCATCGATCCTACCCAGGAGATTTTGTTTCAGGGATCGGCGCCCAGAAAAGTAATTTTTTTTTTTGGGTGACTGGTTAAACGGTGTATACGTTACAACAGCAAGTTTATCATAATAACAAGAGGCTTCCTTGATCCGGGAAATGTTACTTGTTCTGTACCTTTAACCCAGTAAGACTGTGCCAGTCTTCGTTCAACCAGCAACTGATGATTCCATTCCATCCACTATGTCTTCAGCAGTCACCTTAACTCAGCATACGTATAATTGACCACCTTCCTCAAAATTCTATTAAAATGCCTGATCTAATTGTAAAAATGTTGGTATTTCTCAATTTTGTCTACTTCAGCCAATTAATATTCAAATGGCATAATTCTTTATGCATTTATTCCAGTAAACAGTATTCATTAGTTTGAGTCAGAATAAAGGTTAGTTATTACAGACCAATCGCACAACATTCGTAATCAGGAAAGTGTCTACATAACATTATTGTTAGTTTGACTGCACTTGTTCTTATTTACTCATTCGAGAGAGGGGGGGGGAGAGAGAGAGAGAGAGGGAGAGAGAGAGAGAGGGAGAGAGAGAGAGAGAGAGAGAGAGAGAGAGAGAGAGAGGGGGGGCGGGGAGAGAGAGAGGGGGGGGGGAGAGAGAGAGAGGGTGGGGGAGTAGAGAGAGAGAGAGAGAGAGGGGGGGGAGAGAGAGAGAGAGAGAGAGAGAGAGAGAGAGAGAGAGAGAGAGAGAGAGAGAGAGAGAGAGATTGAGAGAGTGAGAGATAGAGAGTGCGAGAGAGAGAGAGAGAGAGAGAGAGAGAGAGAGAGAGAGAGAGAGAGAGAGAGAGAGAGAGAGAGAGAGAGAGAGAGAGAGAGAGAGAGAGAGGGGTGAGAGAGAGAGAGAGAGAGTAGAGAGAGAGGGGGGGAGAGAGAGAGAGGGGTAGAGAGAGAGAGAGAGAGAGAGATAGAGAGAGAGAGAGAGAGAGAGAGAGAGAGAGAGAGAGAGAGAGAGAGAGAGCTGCTCTCATTCGCGCTCTATCGCTCGCTCGTCTCGGCTCTGCGAGGGCTGCTCTCGTCTCTCTCTCTCTCTGCTCTCTCGAATATCATCATACTCCCCACATCTCTGTTCACGCTTAACCAATCTCGATCCTTACTCCCAATATTTCTGCCAACAACTCTACATATTCTACAAACAATCCTTTCCGCTATGCCGTACATCTACCAGACACCCCTTATTGTCAATATGCCTAACGGACCCCTCTTGACGACTGATATATTATATTCCTTTGTATTATCTCTGAATGTAGTCCCTGCGATTTGAGATACCGTATATCTGGTATACAGTACCGTCCATTTTAAAGTTCAACAACCACCAAGAAAATAACTTTGTTCCGTTTCATGCAAAGAGATTTTGAAATGTCTAGATCTAGTAGACTTTACAATAGTGGAACTAAACCTAATGGGAGAGTTCTAGCTCATGGCTCCAAAGGTGATGGAAGGGCGGTAGCGTCAAGTAGTTATATTCTTGAAACTAACGCCATGATAAATCAACTAAGAAAAATAATAAAATACATTTCAAAAATTCCGTCACGCAGAGGCTGCGTGAAGTAAGCAGATTTCCCACGTGCGTCACGTATTTACATTTATCTCGAAACGTAAAAGGTTTTGTTTTTTTTTCTCATTGAAACAATATTTGGTATTTACGGTTCAAATAATGTGCTTCATAATATAACAGCTCTTCGTTAATATGACATGAACAGGAGGAGGAGGGTTTAATTAAGACCGAAGCAAAAAAAAAAATGCATATATCTCGGTAAGATATATAATCTCATTTTAACGAAAGAAATTTGTAACTCTATCTGAATCAAGGGAAAAGTGCTAGCACTGTCTTCATTGGTTAATCACAATTACCTTCCTGTTTTTGGCTTGGGCTTGCTTGCGTTGGGCCAGGTATGAAGCAGTACTTGAATATCCAATTTATTTACCGACAGTACTTTGGATCTCTAATACTTAATGGTGACTGTTACGCTGCCTGTGCGATGCCTAAAAGACACAAGATCTCATTTTATCAGGTTTTATGATCTAAACGGGCATAGCAACATTTATTAAACATTACATTTGCAATAAGATGGGTTCTATACAATTTCTTTTATCCGACTTATAGTAACGGAGATATTAAGAATTTCCGAAATCCCCCCCTTTAAACCCCCCTTCCCACTGGTCGGATTTCAGCCATTAACGAACTTGATCTTTAATTTTATCTGAAAAGGTTAAATATGGAGTTTCGTAATAATCAAACAATAATTGCGCCCGCTAGAGTGTTAACAGACAAATATATATACACACACACACACACACACACACACACACACACACACACACACACACACACATATATATATTGGTACAGATACAGTTTTGAACGGACCTCATTTTCGTCATCTCCTGGGTAGGATTGATAGATATTTCAGGAAATCGCGTCATGAGTATCACATTAACAGCTGATTTACCTCAAGGAAAATCGGTTAAAACTAAATAGAAATCCAAAACTGACAATTGAGAACTATGCTAGAACTTGATTTGAGCCGATCTATAAACTATTTAACTTAAGCCGTAACGTTAAAAAATACGTCCACTTTGGTTTTACGCATTCCTATCCTGGTCCGGAGTAAGGATTTTGTTTTATTTGTCGCCACTGAAAGAATTCCTATTGGTGGGAATCGAACTGGCCTCTCAAGGTTTATCATATCGGACTTACATGGCTAACCTGAGCCCCAAACAACAAAAACATTTTCAAATATCAGGAAATTTGTATACATAGTTGTAGCATTTAATTTATTATCTTCTAAAACAAAGGATCATAGTGAAATGATTGATTTTCAACAAGTTATTAAATGCACATAACGATCAAGATGTCTAAGTCCTGTAAATATTTTCACTATCTTGAATATTAACCAAGATATTTGTATTTTTAAGTTGTCAGCATTCAGTAAACGTTTACTTCTATACATCCGATTTATATTTTAAGCATCTCAGTTGCAAGCATTTCATTTTCAGGCAACATTTTAATTTCTGTTTATATAGGCTTCTTGCTTCTAGAGGAAAATAGAATAGCTATTAAGGTCAGATCATCAGCGTGAAAAGTCTGCTTATTTACGAAGCATAAATGGGCTTTTTAGCAGATTTCCCTTAAGGGAAATCAGCTATTGAGGTCGTACTCATGACGCGATTTTCGAAACTTTTCTTCAAATGCCCATCGCTCCTACCCAGGAGATGACGAAAATGAGGTCCGTTCAAAACTATATATATATATATATATATATATATATATATATATATATATATGTCTGTTAATGCTCTAGCGGTCGCAATTTTTGTTTGATCGTTACCAAATATCGTTGATATTTAAACGTTTTATGTAAAAAGACAGATCAAGTTCGTTAACGGCTGAAATCGGACCAGTGAGAGGGGGGGGGGGTTTAAACGGAGGGATTTTCGAAAATTCAAAATATCTCCATTACCATACGTCGGATCAAAAAATTGGATAGAACCGATCTTATTTTAAATTAAATTTACTATAAATATTGTTATATACATTTATTCTCTATCTTGAATATTAACCGAAATATTTGCGTTTTTATTAAATTTGGGCCGATAACTCACGACTGAGTTTCCCGCCAGAAGCTAGTTCGGCCCTTTGCCGTAACTGTTCGGCTCTCGTATGGAGATTTCTCTATTGTATAACTTCACGTGGGAAATATGCTTAGTTTACGCAGCCCCTGCGTGACGGACTTTTGTATTCATAGATGACTTGAACTGCTATGCTTTGAAATGAAATAATTGAATTCAAATGTTTCCGACTTTGAATTGCTTATATTCTCGCCAAACAAATATATTCCGACACGAAAAATACTTATTCATAGTTCTTTAGGAGAAGGAGTAATATTAAATAGCTAAATGTAGAAATAAAAATTGAAAAAATTAAAGATAAAAATAGAATAAATTAAGAAATTAAATGAGCATTATGAGAGTAATTTTAACCAAAAGTCGAGAGATTAAGAAGAACTGTAAGAAAGCAAAAACAAGATTAAAGCTCGCTATAGACGAGGTCTTAGGTAAAAAGAAGCCAGTTCCCAGAAAACCCAGAATTATAGACGAGATTCTGGAACTAGTAGATCAAAAGGAACAAACTAGTAAAAACAGAAATTACAAAGGGCTTATGAATCTGATTACAAAAAATACACAGAAGAAGGAGAGACTCTACTAGATTATCATTAAGTCAAAACTTCACAGTTCAAATAGAAATTCGGTTCCGTATAGAAAGAAATCGTAAAAAATTGTCTTTTATTTTTTTTAAGGTTTTTGATGATGGTGAAAGAATTGACTCCTTTCCTGAAGATCTAGAAAAAGACTTGAAAATGATTTCACCATTACCGGCGATGGAGTACGAAGGAAAATGTATTCCATGCCTTGTTAGCTACACTGACGGATGAATTACTACAGCACATCCATGCGAGTTTAAAGTCCGTCACACAGGGGCTGCGTAAACTAAGCCGATTTTCAACTTGCTGGGATAACACACTTGTAATTTCAACACACTACACATACTCTATTTATATGTAAAAAGTCCGTCACGCAGGCGCTGCGTAAACTAAGCAGATTTCCCACGTGAAGTTTTACAATAGAGAAATCTGCCTAGTAACAACTGTAGTAGTAAGAAACCTCTAAACCTAAAACATTATTTAGGGCGTAATAACCCAGTACTTTCTAGCCCCAAAAAACAGTTAACCTAACCTCTAAAAATATTCACGAGGGACGAATAGTTATGGAAACGGCCGCCAGAGCTCTCGGCGGAAAGTCCGAACATAGCCTACAGGTGACCGACCACACGCAGAATACAAATGCAAATATCTCGGTTAATATTCAAGATAGAGAATAAATGTATATAACAATATTTATACAAAATTTAATTTGCAATAAGATTGATTCTATACAATTTGCAAAACGTATAGTAATTCAAAAATATTTCAAATTTTCGAAAATTTTCCTCGAAAATCCTCCCCTCTAAACCCCCCCCTCCCACTGGTCCGATTCCAGCCGTTAACAAACTTGATCTTTCTTTTTACATAAAACGACTAAATGTCGAGTTTGGTAACGATCAAGCAAAAATTGCGACCACTAGAGCGGATCGATGGACATTTGAAGAAAAATTTCGAAAATTCCGTCATGAGTACAACCTCAATAGCTGATTTCCCTTAGGGAAATCTGCTAAAACTGATGTATAGAAGAGGGGGGGGGGTTACTGAAGGCAGAAAACAAGAAAGTACGAATAACTCGCTTAATAATACGAGTTACGAAAAAAATCATAGAACAACAGTTATAGACCATAGATTGTTAAACAAGATTGGTCCTATAACATTTTACTATCTTACTCATAAAAGCGAAAATATTTTTAATTTTCGATTCCCCAGACCACTAAACCCCAACTATTCCAGGTCCGATTTCAGCCGATAAAAACACTATCGTTAGTGTTGACTGAAACGGGGAGATATCGCGTTTGGTACAGGTCAAATATAAATTTTCGAGTTGAAGACGTAAAGTCTCAACTTGATCATCAATTGATGTCGCATCACTCAACGCATATGCATTTATCTCGCATAATAAAGGTCTCATGAAAACAATATTGGGTATTTTAGCTTTGAATAAATTGTTTCACGATAAAACAGCTTATTTGTTAATATGACATGAGTAGGATAGGGCGTTCACTGAAGGCTGAAAGCTAAATAATCCAAATACCTCGTTTAATACTCATGAAAATATGTATATAAAAACTTTTATAGACAATGAAATTTGCAGTAAAATTGGTTCTATAACATTTTTCGTTACGACGTATAAAAAAGAAGATACTTCCAATTTTCGAAGTTCCCCATCTCTAACCCTCCCAGGGTCCGATTTCAGCCGTTAACAAACTTTATCTATATTTTTCATAAAACGCTTACATATTGAGCTTGGTAACGATTAAAAAAAATTGCGACCGCTAGAACACAAGTATGATATATATATATATATATATATATATTTATATATATATATATATATATATATATATATATATATATATGTGCATAATTTTGTACGGAACTCATTTTCGTCTTAGTAACACTCTGGAACATTTACAAAAACAAAAGTCTTTTAAGGTTTTTTTTTTAGGTTCTATCTATTTCTATTTCGTTAATATCTGTTACAGCTCTAGCGGTCGCAATTTTTCTTTAATCGTTGCCAAATTCGATATATAAGCGATATATGTAAAACGAAAAATCATGTTCATTAACAGCCGAAATCGGACTGGAGGGAAGGGGGGGGAAAGAGGGGAGAAACTACGAAAATTCAAGATATCTTCGTTAATAAACGGCCGATCGAAAAAGTATATAGAACCAATGTTATTGTAAATTAAATGTTCTATAAATGTTGTTCTATACGTTGTTTCACAATGTAGCTTATTAACCAAGATATTTTGGTTTTTTAGTATTCGGACTTCAGTAAATCCCAACTCCTACTAATGTCATATTAACAATAAGCTTGAAGCACGTTATTTGAAGCCTAAATACTACATATTGTTCTCATTGAACTTTAACGATTTCAGAGAAACTCAGATACGTGGGAAATCTGCTTAGGTCACGCAGCCCCTGCCCGACGGACGTTTTTAGATATGAAACAACTTAATATAACAATTTAAACAAGAATAACGCAACTGAGTAAATTACTTAAACTTGTATCTTGCTGTTGTTCCATTTCATTGCATTTCATACACGATGTTGAGGGAGCATATCATGTTTCAAAGGTAAATAAATAAGGTGTTGCATGAAACCCGCTTTCAGAGAGACATAAAATGCTCCCGTTACTCCCAGTATCACACAAACACACACAACAAATATGAACTTTGGTAATTCAATTCAAGCATCGTGTATAATTCCATTGTATGATTCAAAATCGTTGGACGGTATGATTTTTAAGCGGTAATTTACTTACGAAATGCTCAACGCTAGAGTCCCGACAGGACTTAGGTCTCTAGCAATTCAACCAAGATTTTAGTAGCTATCGTTGATATCACCTATTGAGTTTGTACCTACGATTTTTGGAAAATGTCCATCGATCATACGCAGCATATATATATATATATATATATATATATATATATATATATATATATATAATTTTTATTTTAATATGTACATATTTTAACACTCCCACTCCCCAACTAATCAATTTTAATTTAAAATGCTGGTAGTACAGCTTTCGCTAGGTTTTAAGGAAAGCAAATATAACATTTAGAACGTAAAATAATGACTATTAATAGAATGAATCTTAAACTAAAACACGTAAAATTGATCAGGCGTCGTAGGCCAGAGCTGCCAGAGTTAGATATCACTTATTTCTCATGATATCGGCGAACTTCCAAACAGAATAGGATTATTTTTAGTAAAATGAAGTATTGCACTAGATATATCTTGAAAAACCTCACCTTCTTCAAATTATGGCGGAATCAGCTTCACAAACCACCTAGGGCCCAGACGAGCCGGATGAACGATGACAATAGTCTAAAGTAGAAGATTCTAAGCATGAACTCGAATCAGGAAGCTATCGAGAATGGCGCTTCACACGGGAGACACGAAGAGGCGGGACATCAAAAAGTGTGTTTTGCTTGCCTCTCAGGCCAATTTGCGCCCGACGGAGGGTTAAAGTCTAAAGAAGACCCGAAAAAATCTTAAAGGAAGCGATCAACCTGTTTTCCAATAAAGGCTATTGCTTAAAAGGGTTATTAGGGAGCAGTGTTAAGTTGAAGATATTACTGGTTCGCAGATATTAGGGCTTTTGTTAAGTGTAAGTTACTATCGGTGAAGAAATGTAGAGGAGGGGGGAAGTTGGTGAGTGGATTGTTAGCGTTAGGGTCGGGGTTCTGCTTCCATTGTCCCTCTCGGCAATAGGCTTGCCTTGCCCTCCATGCTAGCTACAGCTTTACCCTATCATACTTCAACCATAGACCTCTCATCTCTCACAAACTACACTAGTTCTAGTGATTCTTTTTTCAATGTGATCTTTTTTCTTTAAAATACATCAACGTATTATCATTATTCAAGGACAATATCACTTGCCGCGATTTTCGGAAAATTCCAAAAACCCATGGGATGACAAAAAATCAATCACCCAGGGGCTGAGTAAACTAAACAGATTTCCTGCGTGCTGGCTTGACATGCTACTGAACCAATCTTGCCATATATTCTGTATATCCATATAAAAATCCGATGAATAGATGTGGGTGCTCAATAACATCTTAATTGATAAAACAACTTATTTTCAAGTGATTCATCTAGTAAACGTCTATGGATAACAATATTGGGTATTTAAGCTGAATCTGGAATAATACGTTTCATGGTAAAATTACTTATTGCTTAAATGCGATGATTGAAAGTGGGTGTTTGTGTATGAGAGAAAATGAGAGAGGGGGAGGGGAGAGAGAGACAGAGGAGGGAGAGAGAGGGGGGAGAGAGAGAGAGAGAGAGAGAGAGAGAGAGAGAGAGAGAGAGAGAGAGAGGGGGGGGAGAGAGGGGGGGGGAGAGAGAGATGGGGGGGGGGGGGAAGTGGGGGGGGGAGAGAGAGAGAGGGGGAGAGAGAGAGAGAGGAGAGAGAGGAGAGAGAGAGAGAGAGAGAGAGAGAGAGAGAGAGAGAGAGAGAGAGAGAGAGAGAGAGAGAGAGAGAGAGAGAGAGAGAGAGAGAGAGAGAGAGAGAGAGAGAGAGAGAGAGAGAGAGAGAGAGAGAGAGAGAGAGAGAGAGAGGAGGAGAGAGAGAGAGGAGAGAGAAGAGGAGAGGGAGAGAGTGAGAGAGAGAGGAGAGAGAGAAGAGAGAGAGAGAGAGAGAGAGAGAGAGAGAGAGAGAGAGTGAGAGAGAGAGAGAGAGTGAGATTTAAAGAGTGAGAGAGTTTGTGTGAGTTGTGTGTGAGAGGGGTTTCAGGATATCTACTAGAAAGAAAAGAGGTTCCGTTCCAATGCTCTAAATATACATTTATATATATATATATATAAACCCTATATATTATATATATATATATAACATTTATTCGATTCCTCACTACTGGCGTTGTTATTAGTAGAGTTTTCTATTTTTTCTAATATTTAAACCCACCATCCGCCTGGTCTGATTTAATTAACTTCTGGTTATATATGAATCTTTAGGACAATATGTTTGTTAACAATCAATGACGAATATATAACTGCGAAACAAATAATACCAATTGGAGTTTCGGCAAATACTATAAACAAATTTTTTCTATTTTGTTTTTTAGAGTAACTTTTGTTATATGCACTTTTGCCGTATACGGAAACATTTAATGGTGTTAGTTATAAACTTTACCGGGAGTCTTTTGAATGTAAGATCAACCGAATTTAACCATGGGAATTATAATATGGTTCTACAATATATTATTTATTTTTGTCAAAATATAATTAGTATGAGTATGTTTTATTCTATAATGCATTCGGGAAAATATGCACATACAATTATCTAGTTATAATAATACCGATTTCATTAAAAGCATTGTTTACTCCGTACTCATACCGTTATTAATATATAACTCTATTTATGTTAGAGCATAATTCCCTTCTTTTCAATATGAACTACGAGGTTGCACTCACCTAAAGAAATTAATTCAAAAAATGTATTCAAAAGGACAGTAAGCTTAATGCATAAGAAATATCAGGACAGAGAAGTCCTATCAAAAAATAATTTTAAACATTAACAAATGCCAACAAAAAAATATAAAGTAAAGCTTGGAAATATATATATATATATATGTGTATATTTTACCCTTCAGTTAGTAAGTCGTATAAGTTATGTGGGATCTATAAATGGTCAAGACTTTTTCAGTATATTAGTTCGTGTTTTATTGGAGGTCGTACTCATTACGCGTTTTTCGATATTTTTCTTCAAAAAATCGAGGTCCATCGATCATATCTAGGAGATGACGAAATTGGAGATGGCTGAGGTCCGTCCAAAATAGTACACGCATATATATTTGTCTGTTACCGCTCTAGCGGCCGCAAATATTGTTTGATCGATACCAAACTCGACATTTAGTCTTTTTATGTAAAAAGGAAGGTCAAGTAGAATTTTGAAAATTCGGAATATCTCCATTACTATACTTCGGATCGAAATATTTTATGGAACCAATATTATTGAACATTAAATGTACTATAAATATTGTTATATACATTTATTCTCTATCATGAAAATGAACCGAGATATTTGCATTTTTCAGTTTTTCAGCATTCAGCAAACCTCCACTTCTACTCCCGTTACATAAGAAATACTCTGTTATTAATAAACCACGTTATTCGAAGCTTAAATACCAAATATTGTTATCATGAGTCCTTTCTTATACGAGATACATGAAATATATTCTGGTGACCTCCCTCTCCACCCGTTTTATGATCTTGGACTTCTAAAATTTGATTGATTGATATAAATATTATTCTGATTCATTATAAATTACAGTACTAGATATAGTATATTGTTTTCAATAAAATTAATGTTATATTCTGATATAATTCAGTAATTTTTTTTTCATTCCATTGAGTTTGGCAGACCTGTTTGTTTACATTTAAGATGCTTCCCGTCGGTAGGTTTCTTATTATCGTTTGTATTTATTCTCTTGATACTCACAGTGGTGTTTTGTTACCAGTACGAAGATTTATCTATTTTTATTTAACTTCACGATGGAAATCAGCATAGTTTACGAAGCCCCTGCGTGACGGATTTTTATTGTAAGGGGAGTCTATTCTTTTTAGCAGATTTCCCTTAAGTGAAATCAGCTATTGAGGTTGTACTCATGACGGAAATTTTTCTACAAATGTCCATCGATCCTACCTAGTAGATGACGAAAATGAGGTCCGTTCAAAACTGTATATATATATATATATATATATATATATATATTTATATATATAATATACATATATACAGTTTTGTATATATATATATATATATATATATATATACAGGTTTGTTTTATATATATATATATATATATATATATATATATATATATATATATATATATTTGTCTGTTACCACTCTAGCGGTCGCAATTTTGGTTTGATCGTTACCAAACTCGATATTTGGTCGTTTTATGTAAATAGAAAGATCAAGTTCGTTAACGGCTGAAACCTTCGCTGAGACGAACAGGAGTGGGGGTTATGAGGGAGGCCTGAAATTAAAAATAGCGATATTTCGTTTCCTATTGCTGTTTCAGCAAATATGCACATAACAAAAGTTGTTTATTAGCAGATTTCCCGTAAGGGGGGGGGTTGTACTCATGACGGAATTTTCAAAATTTTTCTTCAAATGTCCATCGATCCTACCTAGTAGATGACGAAAATGAGGTCCGTTCAAAACTATCTATCTATCTATCTATCTATATATTTGTTTGTTACCGCTCTAGCGGTCGCAATTTTTGTTTGATCGTTACCAAACTCGATATTTAGTCGTTTTATGTAAAAAGAAAGATCAAGTTCGTTAACGGCTGAAATCGGACCAGTGAGAGGGGGGGTTTAAAGGGGAGGGTTAAAAATCCGAAATATCTCCGTTACCATACGTCGGAACGAAAAATTGTATAGGACCAATCTTATTGCAAATTACATTTACTATAAATATTGTTATATACCTTTATTCCCTATCTTGAATATTAACCGAGATATTTGCATTTGTATTCTGCGTGTGGTCGGCTATGTTCGGACTTTCCGCCGAGAGCTCTGGCGGCCGTTTCCATAACTATTCGTCCCTCGTGAATAGGTTTAGGTTACTACAGTTGTTATTAGGCAGATTTCTCTATTGTAAAACTTCACGTGGGAAATCTGCTTAGTTTACGCAGCCCCTGCGTGACGGACTTTTAAATAGATAGCCATGGGTTAGGCATCCTGTTGCCTTTCTTGGAGTAAGTGAGTTTTAACGTAGTTTACTAAGGCGTCCAAAATTATTTTTTTAATGTCAGTATTGGTGCTCTAATTACATATGAATGTAATTTTATTAGCTTCATAAACAAATATAATTACTGAGAACAGGTCACTACAAAAGCATGTTTGGTCAGTAGCTGGAATAGATTAAAACTATGTTGATGTTCACTATGTTGATTGCTGTATAATCCGTACGGTATTATGAAAATGAATGCAGACTAAGTCAATATACGGGTCGCACTTAGACCAACACCCATTATCTAATTAGAAGCAATAGGGTTTTAAAATAAACCAACTGTCTATGCAGTATTCATGTCGTAGTGTATAGAGACGTTATTAAGTACCTGTACATTGGGAAACAGAATTCCCCAAGAATTCAACAAATCCTTTATGGCATAAATTGAAAACGTGCAATATTTTACAAAACTAACACAGCATTCTTAATTTCGCGGAGAGTATTGTTTTACTAAAGTTAACGGTAGATAGAAATGCCGGTGAAATAGGTCAGTAATTGAGTACATAGAATTTAATTTGGTGTGAAATACTACTGAAGACACTAGGAGCAAGAAAGAAAAGTCACGCAGGGGCTGCGTTAACTAACCAGATTTCCCACGTGTTCGCGTAATTGCATTTATTTCAAAGCGTAAAAGTTTAATGAGGGTAATATTTGGTGTTTAGGCTACAAATACAGTGCTTCATAATATAAAAGCAATTTGTTCATATGACATGAGTAGGAGTGGGGGTTTACTGATGGCTGAAAACTATAAAATGCAAGTATTTCGGCTAATAATCAAGATAGTGAAATAAACGTACATAAAAATATTTATAAAACATTAAATTTGCAATAGGATTAGTTTTATACAATTTTTCAACCCGAAGCGCAATAAAGGAGATATTAAGAATTTCCGAAATTCCCCTCATCTAAACTCCCCTTCCCAATGTCGGATTTTAGCCGTTTACGAACGTGATCTAAATTCTTACATAAAACATATAAATATCGAGTTTGGTAAGGATCAGACAAAAATTGCGACCGCTAGAGCGTTAACACACACACACACACACACACACACACAATATTTTGAACGGACCTCAATTTTTGTCATATCCTTTTTAGGATCGATGGACATTAGATAAAATGTTTCGAAAATCCAATCATGAGTACAACCTCAATAACTGATTCACTCTAAGGGAAATTTACTAAATCGTTGAACCAATATTCCTTACCGTACTACAATCATTATAAAGCAGAAAATGTATGATGTAAGCAATAAATCAAAGTCGAGTGATTCCTATGCCGTTCATCGGCTCTCGTTGCACCCCATTTCATTTAGAGCTATTTTAGGTTCACATTTTGTAGGAAATATTGTGGAGATAAAAATTGTAAACACATTGATACATCAATGACCCAACGCACTAATCTAATATTACTCGTAGACAAAGCGCCTATATAGAAATTAGTTCACTTTATTATAACCCCAAATGTTTCGCGTTCTTTACTTAAATGCCTCATCAAGTGAATGATCTTTACACATAGGTGCAAAGTTACCCTGAATATTTTTAGCATTGTTGATGCCCAGGAGAACGAAACGATTTGAGACCTTAAGATCCTGTTTTTTTTTTCCTGAATTACTATATTTAATTTTGCTTGAATAAAAATTTAAAACAGTTCCCCATAGTGCATGTTTTACAAAATGAAACCCCAAAAGTTCGGTAGGGAGAAAAGTTTTATTACAAACCCCTTTTTTAGTCGTGGATGGATAATTATGGTTATTTTCTATTAAAATAATAATTTCTAAGAGTCAATTGCGTACATTAATTATATATTTTAATTTATTTTTTGAGATACCTACTAAGAAAGTCATGCTCTCACAAGGGTAAAATTTCATACAAAACAAAATGAAGCAAAAATATGACATAATGCTCATTAATAATTAAAAAACATATCTTAGCGACAATATTCTTAATAAATGATACATACCATGTTAAATGGTGAGGGGGTGGATTTTATTTGCTGCACTTCTTCCCCTTTATATATGAATTTTTCATCATGGATTTTAATGAAATTGAATGTGATATGAAGTGCTCGGTGATTAAAGACCATCATGTGACAAAATGGAAATGTTCTAAGTTAATTAGTTCTCGACATCACTTCTATATCATTTGTATTGCCTATTTAGAAATAAGCTCCAAAAACTTAACAGAAATCAAGCTAGTTTTTATTGAAAATGTATGCAAAATTAA
The DNA here is from genome assembly GCA_019009955.1 of Riptortus pedestris. Classification (NCBI taxonomy): domain Eukaryota; kingdom Metazoa; phylum Arthropoda; class Insecta; order Hemiptera; family Alydidae; genus Riptortus; species Riptortus pedestris. The sequence goes on from CM032233.1 coordinate 83,005,673, forward strand.
GTTTATCCGATTTTAACTAGTAAAACTATGGACTAACAAACAGTAAGAAAATGTTTTTCATTCACAACAGTTTCACACCAAAGGTCTCATTTACTCACATCAATTATTGATTTCAAAATAAATCCTGTTCTAGTAAAATTGGTCAATTCATTTCCCTGCCTTATATAAAAGTTACTTTATTTCAGCGGAGCCATTCCTCTTTCTTGAAGGAGGCTGAGTAGCTATTAAATTTCTGAATGCCGAATTTGGGTTGGGCAATAAAAAGTAGGTAAGACCAGTTCGGAATTAGAGGAGATCGTCCAACCCGAAAACTTTTTCATATTTGTCCGAAGAAAGAAGGGTTGGCAACTTACAACTCTAAGGAAAAGAAGAAGAAAAGTCCGAAGACCGACGATTTAGCACTCTTTCCCTTATAATTTTTTTTTATTCCACTTTTTGTTCTCTTTCTGGACGTAGGCTACAGACTAAATATCTAAATATAGGCCAAATGTGAGCTAATTGGTAACATACTTTTCAGCTATTGGATATCAATGTACTTCTTGTTTAATAATGCTATAGAATTCACTTTCATGTTCAGATGTTGAACTGAATTTCCCCACCCCCCCCCCTGAAGAAAAATATTGATTCTTCTTCTTTGCATCTCCTTAAATTTAAAGTAATCAAGTCCAATGTTGAACAAATGATGTATTGGACTAAAATCGTAAATTATTATTAATACTAATTCTCGTCCACGTTTTGCTACCAATTTTTATTACGACGGGTTATCTACAGATTACCACCCATTTCTAACCAGGGTGGGACTAATGATTTTGTTAAATGAGTTCGCCACTAAATACATTTCTATTTGGCCACGCGGGATTCGAACTCGCCACTCTAGTAGGTTTGCCATGTGATAATAAAATCATAAATTAAATCCAGAAGATACAAATTTTTTAACTTCGAAATAAAGAAAAGGTACTTAAGTATTTGAAACAAATAATATAGATTTCATAACTAACTTGTAATCGTGCAATATAAATGAAACTTGTTTGTCTTAAAGAATACCTTTCCAGTTTCAGACATTTTTATTAGATTATGGCCAAAATTATATAAACATTTTGTTGTATGAAACTATATACCATGTTTGGTTAAGGGTAACACTCGGGCAACTAATGGTGAGGGCTTAAAAAAAGGACATAACCACAATATATAACCACAAATAACTATAGTTTTATGCGAAGAAAAAAATAAAATTTAATATTACCATATAGTTTTTATTTCAAGGGCGTAATTACCGAGTAGTTTCTTGCCCAAAAAACATTAATCTAAAATAGTAGATTTTTTCAAATATCTATTGATTCCGCGCAAGAGTTGTCAAAAATGAGGTCAAATTTTCTGTGTGTGTGTGTTTTTAAACTTTTTATTAATTACATATAACCCACAATTGTTTCATAAAACAACTAATATAGATTAATACAATTATATAAGCTGAACCTCAATTGCATGGAAATAAGCATAGTAAATAAAATCTTAATCTTATGTATATATATATATATATATATATATATATATATATATGTGTGTGTGTGTGTGTGTGTGTGTGTGTGTGTGTGTATGTGTGTGTATGCTAATTTATTTCATCAGTTATTTATTTATTTTGTATTCTATGTAACTCCTTTTTTTGTAATTCCTAGCTATAGTTCCCAAAGAAATCTAAATCATTTAATTGTTTCATCTATTAGTATCTATTGTCTATTCATTTTGTAGTTATCTATTGTATCTTTTTCTCTGATTTATTACTTTTAAAAATAAATAATAAAAAAATATTGATTTTTTAGTTATTATTTTGTTAGAACGTAAATATAGCTCAGTGATCAGTATTTTAAAAAATCCATCACGCAGGGGCTGCGTAAACTAAGCAGATTTCCCTCGTGAAGATTAATGGTAGATAAACCAGCATACTGCTAACACAACACCACGGCGAATATTAAGTCAATAAATATAAACGGTAATAAGAAATCTATCCCCTCCAGGCGGGAAGCGTCTCAAATGCAAATAAACAGGTAAGACAACGGCTCACCAGAATGAAAAACAATAACTGAAACATATCAGAATATAACATATTCAATTTATTAAAAACTATTTACTATATCTAGTACTGTGTTTTATAATGAATCATAATATTTTTTATCTCAATCAATCAAATTTTAGTACCCCAAGAATTTAAAACGGGCTGTGGTGACATGAACATATTTGCAATTATCTCATTTAATAAAGGTATCTGGCAAACAATATATAGTATTTTAGCTTCGAATAATGTGGTTTATTTTATAACAGAGTATTGTTTATATAAAACGAGTAGAAGTAAGGGTTTAGGTATACATTTATTCTCTATCTTGAATATTAACTGAGATATTTGCATTTTTCAATTTTCAGCCGTCAGTAGGTATAACAATATTTATAGTACATTTCATTTTCAATAAGAGTTATTTTAAACATTTTTTTTCAATCCGACTTATAGTAACGGAGATATTTCAAATTTTCAAAATTCTCCTCCTCTAAACCCCCACCCCCTTCCCCCTGGTCCGATTTCCACCGTTAACGAACTTGATATTTCTTTTTGTATAAAACGAATAAATATCAAGTTTGGTAAACAAAAATCGCGACTGCTAGAGCGGTAACAGACAAACATACATACATACACACACATATATATATATATATATATATATATATATACAGTTTTGAACATACCTCATTTTCGTCATCTACTAGGTTGGATCAATTTCAAAAATTGCGTCATGAGTACAACCTCAATACCTAATTTCCCTTAAGGGAAATCTGCTAAAAATACTTCTTCAAAAAGTCGTTAAAACTAAGCAAGTTGAACAACTGAAGTAATTATAATTTACTTGCTCAACGTCCTTGGCAAAATTTGTTTGAAAGATAAAAGACTTTTAAAACGTGCCTACGGGATGATGTTCGTGTCGGAATTGCTTGTGATATGAGCGGATCAGCAGTTATTATTTTCCATTGTCTTCGATGGAGGGCTAAAGTTATCCTTGGAGCTTGATATTAGGATATTAGTGGGAGGACGGAGAGGGACTTGGAACATTGCCTGCAGCTATCCACAACCGTCAAATCGGATAGACGTCCGCTCCCACCCTAACAACGTCCTCTATTATACACTGCGAATCATCCTGTCTTCTCATCCAACCGATATGAAAATAACAAACTCTATTGTGGTCGACACGAGCCTTAGATGGCATAAGTCCTATTTGGCTTTTAGTTTCAAAAACTTCACTTTGGTATTTTTCACATCCAATTCGAAATGTTTTGCGGTCAATAGAAGTTTTTCTGTGAACATTTTCATGAATATCACTGTTCGGCACCGAAGTCCTCCCTCCAACAGAAATATTGTGTTTTTTAGCAGATTTCCCCTAATAAAAATCAGCCGTTAAGGCCGCACTCATGACGCGATTTTTTGAAAAATATCCACAAATATCAATCGATCCTACATAGGAGTTGACGAAAATAAGGTCAGTTCAAGATTATATATTCGTCTCTTACCGCTCTATCGGTCGTAATTTTGGTTCGATAGTTACCAAACTCGATATTTAAACGTTTTATTCAAAAATAAAGTTCATGTTCGTTAATTGCTGAAATTGGACCAGAGGAGTGGGGTATAAATGGGGGGATTTCGAAATTTCAATAATCTCCGTTATCATACGTTGGATTGAAAAATAGCACGGAACCAATCATATTGCAAATTAAATGTACTATAAATATTGTTAAACATTTATTCTCTATCTTCTATATTAACCTAGATTTTGCATTTTTTAGTTGTCTGCCCTCAGCAAACCCCAGTCCTACTCATATCACATAAAAAAATATTTTTTTATATAATAAACCACTTTCTTAGAAGCTTAAATACCGAATATTGTTTTCAAGAGACCTTTAGTATACGAGATACATGCAATCGTTTACTTGACCACATGCCTTTTGGTCTTTGATTATTACAAATACGACTTCTGTTAAATAAACGTTTTTCAATATATTTGTAGGCCGAAAGAAACCAGAGAAAAAAAACGTCGGTCACGAAGGAGCTGCGTAAACTAAGCAGATTTACCAAGTGCTGGTATAACACACTAATGATCTCTCACCACACATTCTATACTTCTAAGTAAAAAAAAAAAAAGATAAGTACAATGGGCGAGGGGGGTACTGAAAATAAGAAAAACGACCTAAATATTTGAATTACGAAAAAACGCATAGGACAACCATTTTGACCTGTAATAGTTTAACAAGAGTGGTTTTATAAAATGTTACGATCCGACTAAAAATAACGAAGGTATTTTGAACTTTCGAGTCCCCAACCTAAACCACTACTATTCCAGGTCCGATTTCGGCCAATAACAAATATGATCAACGGTTAAATATCGGGTATGGTATAGATCAAATAGACATTTTCGAAACAATAACGTAAAGTCTTAATTGACAAAGTCATCACAACGAATTTACATATATCTGGCATAATAAAGGTCTCTTCAATATACTATCTGGTATTTAAGCTTAGAATAAAATGCTTCATGACATAACAGCTTATTGTTAATGTAACACGAGTAGGACGGGGGGGGGGGTATATCGAAGGCTGAGAACTAAAAATTCCCAATATCTCCTTTAATATTTATGCCAGAGAAAATATGTATATGATAACATTTATAGGTAATTACATGTACAATAAGATTAATTATGTACAATTTTTCTGTCCGACTTATCATAACAGAAATTTTTCAAATTTTGCCATTTCACTCCTCCCCAGATTTCGGCCCTTAACGCCTCCGAACTTTTATATATTATTTATTTATATTTATGAAACGCCTACATATCGAGTTTGGTGATGATACAACAACAATTTTAGAGCGGTAACTGATATATATATATATATATATATATATATATATATATATTACATCTGATATATATATATATATATATATATATATAAATATGTACTAGCTCAGATACCCGGCTTCGTCCGGGAATTGATGTAATATGTATATAACAAAATAAACAACGTTTGTTATGTTCATATTTGCCGAAAAGCCAATAGGAAACGAAATATCGCTATTTTTAATTTCAGGCCTCCCTTATAACCCCCATTCCTGTTCGTCTCAGAGGATATTAATATAGCCTAAATTCTAAGTTGGGTTAATAGTACATATCTACATACCAAGTTTCATAAAATTCGGTTCAGCCGTTTATGCGTGAAAAGGTATCAAACAAATAAACAAACAAATAGACACCAAAGAAACAAAATGCAGTTATGGTGTCTACGACATGTGAAACGAAAAGTTATCGTGAAATTTCGCGAAAAAAATCAATGTACAGACAGAGGTTACAATTTTATATATATATATATAATTTTGAACGGGCCTCATTTTCAACATCTGGTAAGATCGATGGATAAATGAGGGAAATTTTTAAGAATCGCGTCATAAATACAACCTCAATAGCTGGTTTTTCTTAACGGAAATCTGCTAAAACTGGGTTCCTTTGTGTTCTACCCTTTTCAAATTCTTCAATTGCCAGGAGTCAAGCCATAGATTTCACTTCATGTTTAATATTTAAAGTGGTATTAAACTACTCTCTATTCTCCCGATCATCATCCAACTCCAAACTAATAATGTACGTGGCTCACCTGTTTACTTAATCCGATTCTTTAAAAACCTCACCGGAAAAAAAGCTCCGTCTCATTTTAATTTACATAGGCAAGACTGTTCTTGGAAAGACCTGCATCCCTCTAATATGGAAATTCTCTGTCATCCAAATGATCCCTAAACTTGAATCCTATCGAGCTCTTAGTCTGCTCCCTGTCTTAAGGAAAATCCATGAGGAAGTAATCTACCTCTTACCGTAAATAGCAATGCACAATCCTTAATCCTATGATTCCAGTCTATCAATTTGATCCCCGCCAATCCCATTCCACTATGCCTCATTGCCACCATAGAAATTTTGAAATTCTCTCATCATTGAAAAATAAAAAAACTCCGTCACGCAGGGGCTGCGTAAACTAAGCAGATTTCCCATGTGAAGTTTTACAATAGAGAAATATGCACACTGGCAACACAATACCGCCGTGATTAAACACAAAGGGTAATGAGAAATCTTTCAGTTAATTAAAATAAATTCCCAACTGAAACGGCTTCTGAATTGTAAGAATAATTTATATTTTAAGAACTCAAATTTTAATAGTCCAAGATCTAAAGAAGGGGGGGGGGGTCTGATGAACAGAACGTATTTGCATAAATCTCACATAGTAACCAAGGTAAGGGTAGGTTAGAAACGACAGGTAAGGTTAGAAGAAGCTTCCACCTGAGCCGAGCAGTTACGAAAATGGCCGACCTAATCCGAACTATACCCGACCACAGACTTCATAAAAATCCGAATATCTCGGTTAATATTCAAGATGGAGAATAAATGTATATAAAAATATTTATAGTAAATGTAATTTACAATAAGATTGCTTCTATACAACTTTTCGATCAGATGCATAATAATGGAGATATTTTGAATTTTCGAAAATCCCCCCTCTAAACCCCCCCCCTCCCTCTTGTCCGATTTTAGCCATTAACGAACTTGACTGTCTTTTTACATGAAACGGTTAAATATCGAGTTTCATAACGATCAAACAAACGTTGCGACCGCTAGAGCGTTAACAGACAAATATATATATATATATATATATATATATATATATATATATATATATATATATATATATATTTGTGAACGGACCTCATTTTCGTCATCTCCTGGGTAGGATCGATGAACATTTGAAGAAATTTTTCGAAAATCGCGTCATGAGTACGACCTCAATAGCTGATTTCCCTTAAGGCAAATCTGCTAAAATCAACGTTATCTTTAGAAATAGAGAATATATGGTAAAATGAAATCTGTAGTGTGTCATTCCAGCACGTGAAAATATACTTAGTTGAATTTTTTCAATAATGTAATTAATAAATAATTAAAAAAGAATCTTCTTATCTGATGACGTAACTGACGTAGAATATATGCTTGGCAATATTTCCATTTCCAACAGGTAAAAAAAAAAATGTCATAAAATATGAAGAACTCGAAACTTAGCCCTGTGAATAAACTAATGTTTTCCAAAGCCTGCATCAGATAAACATATGCTTGTCCGTATGGAGCTATATATCGAACACTAATTTAAGAAAGCTACTAATGTTTCAAAACAAATGTCTGAGAATTGTGTATAATCTTCCCTATTATACAAGAATAAGAAAATTACATCAAATTTCCAACTTACCAATGATAAAGAGATATATCCGTAAGCTAGCCGCTAAGTTTTTCAAATCTTGTAAACACGAAAATAACCCACTCATTAATGAAATAGGTAATTATAACAAACAAAGCACTGCAAGGTACGTGCACAAACGAACTAAGCACAATTTACTCTTACAGAAGAAACTGATTGAATAAATGCCCTCCTGACTAGAGTAAAGACATGTAAATAGCTTTATCTTAATCCCTATTTTACCTCTAATCATATTAAATAATCATAAGAAAGTCTGTACTTGTTAGTATTATTAGCTCATAAGATCTCTTAAATTTTTAAAATAACTGATATTCACTAAGTTGCAATATGACTGCCTACTATTAGTCAATTGCATTTACGACAATCTTCTACTTAAATAGAAAATTTTATCTTATGTTTCTTTTTGTAAAATTACAGTGGTCAGAAGGAACACTATGAATTATTTTGTAAATTTCTTGTTATTCAATAAAGGATAAATATTTAAAAAAAAAAAAAAAAAAAAAAAAAAAAAAAAAAAAAGTAGGAGGTTAAGTGCTCTTCCATTACTGACCTATGATAGCTACTCCATAATTCACTACTGACTACTCGTGATTCACATCAGTCACTCCTGAATTGCCTCAGGTGAGTTGGCATCGGGAATACCACTAAAAAACGAACCATGAAGATTGGTAACTGGCAGGCTAAGTAAAATTTAGTGAGGAATCCCCCACTTCGAACCCGTCACCTTTTACACAGCATAGACCCGCATCTAATAAATAATTTAAATTTGGTTTCAAACACTCTAAAGCTCGGGATGAGCTCGGTAACTGCCTTTGTCCTGAAATGTGACCACAACATGACAGGAAATGCATCATGACCTTGACCGCTGGACCACCCACCAAAAAAGACTCATGGTAGACCTTGGCCCCTTCATGAGTTGTTGAGAAAAAGTTTATTTTTTCTTCTTCGAGTTATTTTGAACTAACTATTTGATAAGATCTTCCAAGTTTGTTGGCAGGGTCAGTAAATAAAACTCTTCTACATTTTCATATCTCTTGACTATATTGTGTCCTAAAAGATTTGTGTATAGTGTGCTACCTCTTCAGGAGCATAAACCACTAAAAGGTATAATAAATGAATTAATAATAATAATAATAATAAGTAAATGAATTATTCATTAAATTTGTACTTTACACATTCCCTGGGGATTCAAGCTTCTGAAGAGGCTTCTGAGAACTAGGTCCTGAAAAAATGTTAGGACTGACCAATATAATTAAAAAGCAACTCCCATGACAGGTAAAAGTCCGTCAGGCAGGAGCTGCGTAAACTAAGCAGATTTCCGACGTACTGCTATGACACACCTGATCTCACCTCCCTACAAGTTGTCTATTTCTAGGGGGGGGGGGGGGACGCCGTCACGCAAGGGCTGCGTAAACTAAGCAGATTTCCTGCGTGAAGTTCAACAATATATAAATCTACATACCGGTAACACAACACCACCGTGAATATTAAGTGAACAAATACAAACGATAATAAGAAACTTTCCGACGGGAAGCATTTGAAATGTAAACAAACAGTTGTGCCAACTTCTTACCGGAAAGAAAAACAACTACTGTAATATATCTGCATATAACGTATTAATTTGATTGAAAACTATTTACTATATCTAGTACTGTAATTTATAATGAATAATTTTTATCTCAATCACCAAATTTAAGTAGTCCAAAAACTTAAGAAAGGGGGGGAGGGTCCACCAGAACATATTTGCATATATCTCGTATAATAAATGTCTCTTGAAAACAATATTTGGTATTTAAGCTTCGAATGATGTGGTTTATTGCCGAGTATTGTTTATGTAACATGAGTAGAAGTGGGGCATTGCTGAAGGCTGAAAACTGAAAAATGCAAATAACTCGGTTAATATTCATGTCGATAAGGAAACTTGTATAGAATAAGATTTATAAATAATTTAATTTACAATAAGATTGGTTCCATATAATTTTTCGATAAGACGTATAGTAACGGAGATATTTCGAATTTTCGAAAATCCTCCCCTCTAAACCCCCACTATTCGTAATCCCATTTTCGCATATCACCGATATATCTTGGTTAATATTAATCTTTGAGAAAATATGAGTATAACAACACTTATAGACAATTAAATTTATTTTATTGTATTAGATTAGCTTATATATTTTTTCGATCAGAAGTTTAATAACGGAGAAATTTTGAAAATTCTAAATCCTCCCCTTCTATACCCCATCTCTCCCAAAGTTCGATTTTACCCGTTAACAACCTGATCTTTTGTTTATTATTATTTAGGTCCACTTTAAGCTACTATGGCTAATCGGGAAGCGTAATCTACAGGTTACCACCCTTTTCTAGACAGGATGGGCCCAAGGAGTTTATTTAATGAGACCGTCACTAAATAAATTTCTACTTCCCAGGGCGGGAATCGAACCCGCTACTCTAGGTCTACCTTGCGAGATTTAGACCAATGCCTTAGCTCGCATGGCCAACCTGAGCCCCCAAACCTGATCTTTAGTTTGGCATGAAATGCTTATAAATCGACTTTGGCAACGATAAAACAATAATTGCGACCGCTAGAGCGGTAACAGACATCCAGTTTTGAACTGACCTCATTTTCGTCATCTCCTGTGTAGGTTCGATAGACATTTAAGGAAACATTTCAAAAATCGCTTCACTAGTACGAGTCCTTAATGGAAATCTGCTAAAAGGCTTCCCTCTGTACATATTTTCTAGTTAATGATACCAATGAGTTCGAAAGTAAATAGCTTCAATATTTTGCACTCGGCCAGAGTGACATCAGTTTGGTAAAGAGTTGGGGTTCAAGTCATTCCTCATTCTGTTTTGAAACAAAGCCGGCGCGAGGAGGTTTGTCGCTAAACAACCTGTATAGGAACGGGAGGAGAACAGGCTCGAAAATGAATGGAAGAATGAATTTAGAATGCTTAACGGCCACTGACTGAACAGTAAAAACCTTGAAGGAGGAATTTCATTGAGTTTTATTTTGCCAATAGGAAATAAAGTTAGTTTTGATGGAGTAGGTACTCCAAGTTAGAAAGAGTTACTATATCTTGCTGTCAGGCGGGCAGATTTATATATTTAAGAGCGGCCGTAAGAGAAAGAGAGAGGGGAGGAGTGAGCGGGAGAGGGAGATTGAGTGAGTGAGATAGAGGCTAATGGTAGAGACTGGCTGGCCCAGGAGACTCGAGCCCAATCCAACTTTAGTCCTGCCAAACTCTTCCAACAAGCAGCCTCTAATATTTTCACCATCATTCTCCTTTAGTCCCAGGGATAAGCACACCACTCGCCCTCTTCCTCATCTCAACTACATCTAACTACAGGGCGGAACAATGAAATGAAGTTAGACTACTCTTGTTAGACCATCACGCTTCAAGGGACGATCCACCACTTCCTTCAAATTGACCTCACTGTTTCATTTTTAGTAGATTTCCCATAGGGGAAATCGGCAGTCGGGGGAAACCTTCCTCAATCCTCCCTAGGAGATGACGAAAACGTGGTCGGTTCAAATAGTCTTGTTACATATGATTATTGTTTTTAATTTGTTAGCAGATTTCCCTTCAGGGAATCAGCTATTGAGGTCGTACTCATGACGCGATTTTCGAAAAATTTCTTCAAATGTTCATCGATCCTACCCAGGAGATGTCCAAAATGAGGTCCCTTTAAAATTATATACATATATATATATATATATATATATATATATATATATATATATATATATATATATATATATATTTGCCAGTTAACGCTCAAGCGGTCACAATTTTTGTTTGATCGTTATCAAACTCGATATTTAAACGATTTATGTAAAAATATCAAGTTCGTTAATGGCTGAAATCGGACTAGAGAGAGGCGGGGTTTAGAGGCGGGAGTTTCGAAAATTCAAAATATCTCCGTTATTATGCATCGGATCGAAAAATTGTATAGAACCAATTTTATTGAAAATTAAATTTACTATAAATATTGTTATATACATTTATTCTCTATCTTGAATATTAACCGAGATGTTTGCATTTTTATGAAGTCTGTGAGACATGTGGTCGGGTATAGTTCGGATTAGGTCGGCCATTTTCGTAACCGCTCGGCTCAGGTGGAAATTTCCTCTAACCTTACGTGTCGTCTCTAACCTTACCTTACTTTCCTTACTTTGTGAGATTTACGCAAATACGTTCTGTTCATCCCCCCCCCCCTTCTTTAGTTCTTGGACTACTAAAATTAATTAATTGAGTTATTAAAATATAAATTATTCTTAGAACTCAGAAGCCGTTTCAGTTGGGAATTTATTTTAATTAACTGAAAGATTTCTCATTACCGTTTGTATTTAATCACGGTGGTGTTGTGTTACCAGTATGGAGATTTCTCTATTTTAAAATTTCACATGGGAAATCTGCTTAAGTTTACGCAGCCTCTGCGTGACGGACTTTTAACATATGATTATTGTTTTTCTTTTGTTAACATATGGTTTTGAGGTTATATTATTATTCAGTTACATTACAAATTGTTTTCTGTTGTTTACATTTTGAATTAAAAAGGAATATTCATGTTGTTAATATGTGCACTTAATCATGAAATTAATAATAGCGACGAGTAAAATGGTACGACAAAAAGATTTGGATTAGTATTTGAAGAAAAGGAAGTTACTAGAATTGCGCTTGAACAAACTTAAAGATGATCTACCTAAATGTGGAAATTCTCAGGATACACATACTATACTGAAAAGTTTTCAACAATACGGACTGAAATCAAAGATGCACAGTCAAATATTGAACTTTACAATAGAAAATTCAATAGAAAATAGATGGTACTTGGAAGAAATACATGAACAAATACAAATTACTCTTGAAGCAGAAAGGAAAAAGTACAATACAGGCACTGCAATGGCTATTTCTGAAATACATCAGAATGAAGGAAACATTCATATTCAGCCATATACACAGAAGGAAAGTTTCCAAAACTTCACTCGGCGGTTTGAAAACTACATCCAGATACGAGGAAACGTAAGTCCAACAAACAAGGTAAATCTATTCTTACAAGCAATCACCCCACAATACATGAACACCTTCATGAGAGAATCCGCATAATAAAAGAATAATGAATCAAGTGTAGTGGACACAATTTTTTGAGTCACCAAACTCGATATATAAGCATTTTATGTAAAACTCAAACTTGTTGCAGCCCTTGCGTGGCGGACTTTTTAGTATTACATTAGTCGTTCAAAAATAAAAGATAAAAAAAATAACAACCGGTGTTGCGCTAGCAGATAAATACAGGATCAAACGCACACACACACACACCCTCACGCATAATATGAGTGTGTTTGTGAATTTGAAAAGACCTTATTCTTCCGTTAACTATATGTTCCTCATAGCTTCATGGCAAGGGTCACCAATATAAATCACTTTTCACTCGTACGTACACTTTATTGATGCTACACCACATGTTTCGTGGCTTACAAGTAGGGAAGTATCAATAAAGTTTGCAAGGGAGAAATGTTTTTTTATTGGTGAGCCATGCTACGAAACTATGAAGTACATATAAAAACATTGGGTCCAGAATAAGATTAATTTATTATGTAGGATTGATGGTCTTATAAAGTAATTTTTCAAGAGTCAGCTTAAGAATAAAACCTCAATAGGTGATAATTCTTCAGGGTATTCTGCTAAAAGTAATTAGTCTGTCCATAATAACTAAGCACATATAATTGTACGTAGTTAGAAAATGGTTTGCTTCACTTGAGCTAGCTCCAAAAGGTGAAACATAAATTAAACGAGGAATTACATAAGAATATACGGTAATAATGTGTGTTTGATATCAAGGTTAAATATAAGTTTTACTTATAGCGAGTTCGATTCCCGCCTGGGCAAAGGAATTTATTTAGTGGCGAAATTCATTAAATAAAATCCTTAGTCCCACCCTGGCTAGAAAAGGGTGGTAACCTGTAGATAACCCGCCCCAATTAGCCTTAGTTGCAAAAAGTGGACGTTAATAAATAATTTAATTTAAATTTAATTACTTATAGCTTGCCCAAACACATTGTAAAACTCACTTATCAACTGGCATAAAGTCCACCTTAATCAAATATTACAAACTTTTATTGACAATATTGCCAGTATATCTAGAACACCTCAACCATACGGGTAAGTGATATAAAATTTTTAATTCGACGAATATATATTTCCTGAAGATCTCTACAAAATTCATTACTGAAATGATTAGAGCTCGAAATTGAAGCAACTTTGGTACGATTCACAAATATCTGTGCCGAGTTATAAAGAGAAAAAAGTAGACGAGTCGTTGGTAAACTTAAAGTAATGAAAAGTAAATACCGGATCCAACATAAAACTTTTTTATAAAATAGCTTGATTTATTGAAACAGTTCAAATCATTAATTAATAAATGGAAAAAAAGAATATAAGAAAATATAATAACTTTATTATTTAGTTGTGCCCCGTAAGGAATAACGTTTCCTCTCCAGGGCAATGATCTGTATTTTTAGCAGATTTTCCTTAAGGGAAATCAGCTATTGAGGTCGTACTCATGACGCGATTTTCGAAAGATTTCTTCAAATGTCCATCGATCCTACCTATATATATATATATATATATATATATATATATATATATATATATATATATATATATATTTGTCTGTTAACACTCTAGCGGTCGCAATTTTTGTTTAATCATCACCAAACTCGGTATTTGATCGTTTTATGTAAAAAGGAAGATCAAGTTCGTTAACGGCTGAAATCGGACCAGTGGGAGGGAGGGTTTAGAGGGGGGGGATTTTCAAAAATTCGAAATATCTCCGTTATTATGCATCGGATCGAAAAATTGTATAGAACCAATCTTATTGCAAATTAAACTTACTATAAATATTGTCATATCCATTTATTCTCTATCTTGAATATTAACCGAGATATTTGCATTTGTAATCTGCGTGTGGTCACCAGTAGGCTATGTTCGGACTTTCCGCCGAGAGCTCTGGCGGCCGTTTCCATAACTATTCGTCCCTCGTGAATAGGTTTAGAGGTTAGGTTAACTGTTTTTGGGGCTAGAAACTACTGGGTTATTACGCCCTAAATAATGTTTTAGGTTTAGAGGTTTCTTACTACTACGGTTGTTATTAGGCAGCTTTCTCTATTGTAAAACTTCACGTGGGAAATCTGCTTAGTTTACGCAGCCCCTGCGTGACGGACTTTTTCTTTCTCTGTTTTAAACAGACATCTCTTGTAAGTTCTTCCCCTCCAGACAACGACGGCTCTCCGTGCATTGTGCTACCATGTTACTGCCATTCACATTTCTAATTTCATAAATTTGAAGATTCCCCTTCCTTTTGAAACAGAGACAAAGTCCGTCACGCAGGGGCTGCGTAAACTAAGCAGATTTCCCACGTGAAGTTTTACAATAGAGAAATTTTACTAGAGCCGAACAATTACTAACTAGCTTTTCCCGGAAACCCACGACTAGAACTGAAGTTAGCCGATCTAATTTCGTCCGTTACGTGCACACAATTAATAAAAATGCAAATATCTCGGTTAATATTGAATATACAGAATAAATCTATATAACAATATTATAGTAAATTTAATTTGCAATAAGATTGGTTCTATACAATTTTTCGATTCACCATATAATAACGGAGATATTTCGAAAATCCCCCCTCTAAACCCCCCCCTCCCACTAGTCCGATTTCAGCCATTAACGAACTTAATCTAAAAACGTTTAAAACTTCGAGTGAAATATAAGACCTCATGTTCTTCATCTCCTGGGTAGGATCGATGGACATTTGAAGAAAATGTTTGAAAATCGCGTCATGAGTACGACCTCAATAGCTAATTTCCCATAAGGGAAATCTGTTAAAAATTCGCAAGGAGTAAGTAAAAAACAGCTTTGTGGAACGCTCTGGTTTTAGCAAATCAGGCAGTGAGAATGTACTCATGGCGAGATTTTTGGAAAATTTTCTCAAATTAGGGAAAAGAAAGTTGTAGTCTTCCTCCATTAAATTCATTTGAATTAATTATATTCATATTTCTCTTTCCTAATTTCTGGAGCCACCAACATTGATCACTCAACACTATTTCCCCAATTGTCCATCGACCCTGTGTTTGCAGAAGAAAATAATTTTTGGTATTTGAAAAGGTATGGCTGCATATTCAAATATATAAATATATATATATATATATATATATATATATATATATATATAAACTTCGTTATCTGCTTGGTAGGATTGATGGAGATTTTAAAAAATGATTTCGAATATCGCGTAATGAGTACACCTCTATAGCAGAATCTTTTAAAATATCATTAAAACCCCAGTACATCAGTAAATTTATCATGTTACCTCATATTTATACTTAAGTCCTCTAAATTATCATTTATAAACCCCATGTGCTTGTCATTGATATTTTAATACTATAGAAAAGGTATGGGCAACCTTTGACAAGCTGCGGGCCAAAGTGTGCAAATACGATCGCGGGTCGCTTTTTAAAAGTAGTTTTCATCATTTTTAACGATAGATATCAGACATAAAATTATAACGGCAATGTAATTATAATACAATTTATTAAAATAACAAAATGAAATGAAAAAAAAAATATGTACAAAATTATAATTAAATCGTAAAATTTGGTATTATTACAACTACCGAAGGTTAAATAGTGACACCGAAATCAATGAGCTTGAATTTGGGAAACTAATCCATCCATGTTAGGATTAATTTCACTGATACAAAGACGAAAAGAATTTTCCACATTATCGTCAGGAAGCCTTGTACGATGTTTTTATTTATTGACTTTCATGGATGAGAAGAACTGTTCTCATTTATAAGTTCTGCCAAACGCACAGATCTCTCCTCATATTCCTCATTTGGATTAAGTAGTGTAATACTTTTGTTTAATTGGGTTTTTTTCAAAAAATCTCGCTTGCCGGATCAACCCTTACCGCGGGACGGTGGTTGCCCACATATGCTATGGACAGTACTGGCTGCTGAATACATTAATATAGAAAATATATTTTTTACGTGAAATTTGTTTACTGGTATGTAGGAAATAAATCATTCTTCACATTTCTAAAAGCATTAAAGAATTTTTAAGTTATTTAAACTATTCATACTTTTATAATATAAGGGCATTTTCATTGGAGTAGACAATCAGGTATCTTAGATTCAAGGATACGGCAGTCCTTCTCTGGGCCCATTTATATGCAAACAGATAACAAGGCCCTGACTTAGCACAGCTAATAACAACAGCTACCAGCAGAATCGCTTAGATCTTCCCATGTCTGATTATATCATTCCTTTGGCCACCCAACAACTCTCACCAATGGAGGCTTTGTATTTATTTTTTTTTATCATTGTTCAACTTTTTCCCCCGAGAGACGTCTTACACGCCGCCGTCAATCTTGATTCTCGAATCGTTGAGAAATTCTTGAATATATTTGTTCCACTGAGAATTCGCCTGTCTTGACTTATTGAAATCCCGACATCTTTATGTTAAGAACCGTTTTACTCGGGAAACAAAACGTATTCGTCGCCGAATACAACATATAACCCCGTCGTTGCAAATCTTGGATGTCATGGAATGTCTTTCCATTCATGGTTAAAGCTTTAAACACTTCTTCAGTTCGGAAGATTTATTTTCATACATCAAAAGTCGTCACATTTTTTATCAATGACTTTTAACTGTCCAAACTGCCAATCTACATTAACCAATGTATAATAAGATCGTAACGCTCTCCTAAAATTCATGCATGAAAAAGTACTTATCATCTATGATATATTTTGGCACCACTAGCACCACGTTGTCAATGTTCTGAGCGTTTCTACCTTTACCCCATTGACTACGCGAGAAAATTGAATATAGTTATATTAATACAAGTAGGTTGTATTAATTTGCGTATTTTTTAGCAGATATCCCATAAGAGAAATAAGCTATTGACGTTGTACTCATGACTCGATTTTGGAAATTTTCTTCAAATGTCCATCAATCCTACCCCGGAGTCGTCATAAAATAAGATTATACGTTCTTTACTCGATATTTAGCCATTTCAGTCAACGCTAAAGATCATATTTGTCATTGGCTGGTGTCGGAGTGGAATCGTGGTGGTTTAGAGAGAGGGAGAGTTATAAAATTCTGAATATCTCCGTTGTTATGAGACAGATTTTTGGTAAAACAAGCTTTAAGCGAGTTAGTCCTTATATCTTTTTTTCTGCCTTCAGTACCTGCCCTCCCCTATCTTCTCATGGCGTTTTTACATATAAATAGAGAATTTAATTTTCGAATTTGTTTTAATTACAGGGTGAATCAAATATAATAATTAGTGATGAAATAGTAACTCGTTTAAAAACCAGATTGCTGCATTTGGATTAGGTTTTCTCTTGTGAATTTATTTTGCGGTCCCCAATAACTTTATAATACACATTAATACTCTCTTGTACGAAGAACATCAATTATTGTAATCGAGAACAATTTCAGTTATCAGATTTCGACAGAGTCGTCCGTTTTGAGCTTCCCTGAACTTCTTTCGACTTGATGTCTATATAAGTAACTCCCATGACTCAAAAACTACTAGCTTTAGGCTGTTGAAATTTCATATTTACGACTGTTGTGCCATTTAGACATAAATCTACCCTTGTGAGCGAAATCTACTAAGGATGGAGGAGGCTTAAACGAGAGTGAAATCAAAAAATATTATAAATTTCTTCGTAAATATTACATACAGAATAGCTTCGTATAGGATCTTTTTTGATTACCATGAAAAGGTCTTGAATTATTTACTTTTTCTATCGTCGAAATGTGACCTTAATTCAATCTTTGTTGAAGGGGAAATGGGCGAAGGTCGATTGATAAACCCACTTGAAATATCTACCACTGATTCATTTTAGCTGATTTCCCTTAAGGAAAATCATGAGTACGACCTCAATAGCTGGAGGTCGTACTCATGATGTGAGTTTCGAAAAATTTCTTCAAATGTCCATCGATCCTACCCAGGAGATGACGAAAATGAGGTCCGATCAAAATTATATACATATATATATATATATATATATATATATATATATATATATATATATATATAAATAAATATATTTTTGTCTGTTAACGCTCTAGCGGTCGCAATTTTTGTTTGATCGTTACCAAACTCGGAATTTAATCGTTTTATGTAAAAAGAAAGATCAAGTTGGTTAATGGCTGAAATCGGACCAGTGGGTTTAGAGGGGGGGATTTTTGAAAATTCAAAATATCTCCTTTATTATGCGTCGGATTGAAAAATTGTATAGAATATTTCCTCAACACATGTTTCGCGTCCACCTTGGCAGCCCTTTAGAAGTATTACATTTATAATAATAATAATAAAAAAGTAAGGATGAATCTTTTTATGATAAGTGCACTACACCTGAAGAGGAGAAACCCTTAGGGGAAAAATAAATTAGTAAAACTCATTTTAGGTGGTATTCATCATGAGACCTTCAGCCATTTCCCCTTCAATTAACATTTTTCGATTCGATTCTTTGGATTGAAGATTTAATTTATTTAGTGAAATAATATCAAATGATTTATTTTGTTTATATGACGTAACTAGCTCAGATACCCGGCTTCGCTCGGGAATTCATTTGAGGCTGAATGTTGATGGTATTTTTTTGGCAAGGCTTTATTTTGCACAATATTTTGACATTTACCCGTCCCAGTGTTTAGGGTTAATACCCGTCGTTTCTGTGGATTTGTTAATAATTAAATTAATTTTTTATGTAAGACTTCACTGTCCTCCATATTGTCATATTTCCCGCTTCCTGTGCATTATGCATAGATTTGAATTATTAAGGACTAAATATTAACATAGATTTGAATTAATTTTTCCAGGTGAGGTACCTGGTAGTTCATATTGAAAATAATTCTTGAACAAATTTCTCTAAATAACAAAATAAACAACTTTTGTTATGTGCATATTTGCCGAAACTACAATAGGAAACGAAATACTACTATTTTTAATTTCAGGCCTCCCCTATAACCCCCACTCCTGCCCGTCCCTAGAAATGTTAGTATTGCTTATTATAAGGAAGGCGTTAGTACTAATACACATACCGAGTTTGGTTTAATTCGGTTGGGTCTTTTGTCCCAAATAAAATTGTTCACTTCCTCTATAGGTTTTAGCGTATATCTCATTTATAATTCGGTATACGAAAAAAGTGCATATAACAAAAGTTACTCTAAATAATAAAATAAACAACTTTTGATATGTGCATATTTGCTGAAAAAGCAATAGGGGACGAAACATCGCTATTTTTAATTTTAGGCCTTCCTTATAACCCCCACTCCTGCCCGTCCCTAGAAATGTTGGTATGGCTTCTTATAATGAAAGCGTTAGTGCTAATACACATACCGAGTTTTATTTATTTCGGTTGGGTCTTTTGTCCCAAATAATATTGTTGACTCCCGCTATAGTCATAAGCGTATAACTCATTTAAACTTCGGAATACGATGAAAGTGTTTATGACAAAAGTTACTCTAAATAACAAAATAAACAACTTTTGTTATGTACATATTTGCGAAAAAACCAATAGAAAACGAAATATCGCGACTTTTATTTTCAGCCTTCCCTTATAACCCCCACTCCTGTTCATCTCAGAGAAAATTAATATAGCCTATCTCTCAAGTTGGACCAGACTGCTCACGGTGTGCCAATTTAATTTAAAATCGGTTAAGTAGTTTAGGACTCCATCGCGGACAAACATCGTGACAGGAGATTTATATATATTAAGATAGGAAAACAGGGACAAGACATGATGTGTCCACGTCAGATTTTTTAATATTATAAGAAATCAAATATTTCTTCGGTAATATTTTGTTCCTCATGAGTTAAATACAACTACATTTATTATTATTAGAAGCGTGTCTCTCAAAATTGGAAAACGTTAAGCACTCTGACTCAATTGTTGATGTTTTTCTTATTTCGCCACTATTCCTTCATTCTGCTGGAGAATGCCAATTTTCTTTTATTAGACCGATTAGGTCTGTAGGGTTTTGGCCTTGCCTGCTCTGGTTTGACTTCCCAGTTGTTCACTTTATTGTGGAAGGAGTTTCTGTCTGTTGTGTCGGTTATCTTGGCATTTCACATGTATTTTTGTACTTCTTTTAAACATGGTGTCGTGCCTTTGAGTGATGATATGTAGTTGAGTATTAGCAAATTTTTCTTCAAATGTCCATCGATCCTACCCAGGAGATGAAGAAAATGAGGTCCGTTCAAAACTGTATGTGTATATATATATATATATATATATATATATATATATATATATATATATATATATATAGATGTCTGTTACCGCTCTAGCGGTCGCAATTTTTGTCTTATCGTTACCAAACTTGATATATAATCGCTTTATAAAAAGAGAAAGATCAAGTTCGTTAACGGCTGAAATCGGACCAGGGGGAGGGGGGGGGGGGTTTAGAAAGGGAGAATTTCGATAATTCATAATATCTCCGTTGGATCGAAAAATTGTATAGAGCCAATCTTATTGCACATGTAATGTTCTATAAATGTTGTTATGAACATGTTTTCACTATCTTGATTATTTACTGAGATATTTGCATTTTTTAGTTATCTCATGCAAGTATTGTTCTCATTGAACTCTTAAGTTTTGAGATAAATGCAAATACGTGGCGCTCGTGGGAAATCTGCTTAGTTAACACAGCCCCTGCGTGACGGACTTTCCTTTTGGTTAGCCGGGTGTCTGGTTGTCTATCTGTGTGTCCGAAGAATTTCATTCGTTTTTTCCTAATGTCGACTTTGATGTTTGAGTATTTTTCGGTTGTCTCGATTGATTGCAGCCTGTAGCCATCAGGAGTGAATCGGGCGCCGAGTATTTTCCGAAAAATTTTACTTTCTTCTTTCTTAATTTCTTCAAGTTTGTATTTCTTGTTGAGTGTGAGTGATAATAATAATAAATTGCTACATTTAAAATAATAATAATAATAAATTACTATATTTATTATTATTAATTATTAACGATCTCTTTTTTTGCAACTATGGCTAATTGGGAAGGGTTATTTACAGGTTACCACGTTTTTCTAGCCAGGGTAGGACTAAGGACTAATGAGTTCACTACTAAATACTAAATAAAATACTAAATTTTCCTGAGATCAATACATTCTGGTTGATTTTATTTGCTGTCAATCAGTTTGGGCCAGTTAACGCTCATGCCTAGAGGGTACGTTCAATAATTTCATCAGAAGTCTGTTGTCATATTCCTTAAACCATCTTGGAAAGAAAGACAAGGCTGAACTTACTTAAAGAATAAAAGCGTGTCCTACATTTTTAATATTATATTTTTAGGAAGAAACTAAGGCCATTAGAGTAAGTCCATCGATGGAGGAGTGGCGTTATCAGAGTTGTTGGTAGGAGGGAGGTGGATGGGACCGCTTACTTCCTCTCCTATCGCTCCCACTATCTCTTCTTTCGGCTTTAGTTTCTCCACTCTTTAAGGTCTTCCTGACGGCCCACTCACCCCAATCCTAACCCTATCCTCCCTTTTAGTCCAACTTCAACTAGTTTTTAAACTTCTCTTCTTGAAGTAATAAAAACCGGAGAGTGTCAACGCACTTTACTTTTCATCTAATACGTATTCTGGGGGTATATATGTCATTTCAATCCAAATTATTGTAACCGCCTGATTGGATACTGGCGAGAAACGAAGGCTTCGGATTATCTCAAAGACTTTATCAGCTTGAACCTGGAAATAAAGGTCCAAAGGAATGCTGCCTTAGCAAGTAAACTTTTGCAACCTCAGCACATTTGGAATTACGAAAAATCAGGGATATAAAAGGAAAGGAAAACCTTCCAAGGAAATTACTAATCCATGATAATCGATGATGTAATAAAATATAAAAGATATTGATAATTGTCTTTGGAATAATGAATGGCAAAAGAATATATAATACTAATTACCAAATTTCCCGTCTATCAAGTCTATCAATTTTATCCTCACCAATCCCATTCCACTTTGCCTCATTGCCACCATAGAAATTTTGAAATTTTCTCATCATTGAAAAATAAAAATAAAATTGTTTTCGATACATACTGATTATTGGGAGGCCGCCCATTTAAGGACGATTATTAAATGAGATTTGTTTTTAAAAAACACTATATTAGTTAAAATAACTCTTATAGAATTTATAAATCACAAAACAAACGGGAGGCCACCCATAGTTTATACATAAAATATTTACTGAAAACCGTTTATCGTTATTCGCTGCTCATACTTGAGTAGGTGATTTTAGTCATTTTGTGCGATTTATTATCAAAATATGAGTGATCGTTTATTAATTTGGGATTACCCAGAACTGAAGAGGGCTCTATTTATTTTCTTCAATTAAAAGGGTTGTCGCCCGTTACAAATCAGTTTCAGAATGGGCAATAAATGCGGTTATTTTTCTCGTAAGATAAACCAATGCCATAAAAAAGAATGGATTCGTACGGTTACATGGTTCTCTCGTAGCCGACTTCCTTTTAGCAGATTTCCCCTAATGGAAATCAGCTATTGAGCGCGTACTCATTACGCGATTTTTGAAAAATTTCCTCAAATGTCCATCGACCCTATCTAGGAGACGACAAAAATGAGGTCCGTTCAAATTATATGTATGTGTATATACTGGTCTCATACCGCTCTAGCGGTCGCAATTCTTATTTGATCGTAAACTCGATATATAAGAGTTTCATACTTAACATCGAGTTCCCTAGTGGCTGAAATCGAACCAGTGGGCTTAGAAGGGAAAGTTTTGAAAATTAAAAATATATCCATCATTATAAGTCCGGCCGAAAAATTAAGTAGAAGCAATCATATTGCAAATTAAATACTGTTATATACATGTTTCCATTATCTTGATTATTAACGGAGATATTTTCATTTTTTTTAGTTATCGGCCCTCAGTATTCCCCGTCCCCTCCAACTCATATCATATTTCTGTAATATCATGAAGCACTTTTTTTGAAGCTTAAATTCCAAATATTGTTCTCATTGGACTTAAACTATTTGGGAAAATACGTTGGAAATCTTCGTAGTTTACGCAGCCCCTGCGTGACGGACATTTTTTTATTGTGAGTGTCCATAATACCAGAAAAATTACAATCCCAACTCAATTATTTCTATTCCAGGGTTTAGATCAGTCAAAATATTCTTTATCTTAAAGGACTTATTTCTCTTTAAGCCATTTTTCATTGTAGGAGATGGACAATGTTGACACATACAATAATTATCTACTCGCCTACGTATTATCGTTATTAAAGATTTTTCGCAGCTAGGTAATGAAGAATCGTGTTTGCCCACTCTATTCAATAGCAATGCATCTCTAGCTGGAGTAACAAAAGGTGCGTAAATTACGTTGCCAATATTCAGAGCATCCCCCTTACTCAATTTCCTCAAATGTCCATCGATCCTACTTAGTAGATGACGAAAATGAGGTCTGTTCAATATATATATATATATATATATATATATATATATATATTATAAAGTTAGATATTTTTAGAAACCCCCCCCCCNAAGAATTGCTTAGCCTTATACCACCAGTTTCTGGATTTTCATTGCTGTGATTTTGTAGGTTGAGTGTACTCAACGTACGTAAATTTCTTTATAGAATAAATGGATCCTAAACAAACGTCAAAAAGTCCGTCACGCAGGGGCTGCGTAAACTAAGCAGATTTCCCACGTGAAGTTTTACTCTCATCCGTTATCCGCCCGGATTTTATAGAAAATGCAAATATCTCGGTTAATATTCAAGATAGGGAATAAATGTATAGAACAATATTTATAGTAAATTTAATTTTCAATAAGATTGGTTCAATACGACTTTTCATATTTCATTAATTCACGCATAATAACGGAGATATTTCGAATTTTCAAAAATCCCCCCTCTAAACCCCCCTCCTACTGGTCCGATTTCAGCCATTAACGAACTTGATCTTTCTTTTTACATAAAACGATTAAATTTCGAGTTTGGTAACGATCAAACAAAAATTGCGACCGCTAGAGCGTTAACAGACAAATATATATAGATATATACTCGTGTGTGTGTGTGTGTGTGTGTGTATATAAATATATATATATATATATATATATATATATATATATATATATATATATATATAATTTTGAACGGACCCCATTTTCGTCATCTCCTGGGAAATCTGCTAAAACTCTGCTTTTAGAATAAAATAAATACATTTATTTTATTATAAAGAGTATCATCAAGAAAGGGTTGCATTAAACCTGAGTAGGATGTTTTTATCATAAGATCAGTCATTTGCCCGATGCATTGAGATGGTAGTTCAGGCGGGACATTAAAACTGAAAATAGCTTTTTTTTTCTTTTAAAATTAAATTGGTACATATAATTCCAATGGGTATTTAATGGATTCACACATTTTGTTGAAAATTAAATTCTGAAAAGGAGCTTGACGAGTAAATGCTGTTGGGTTAGATAAAATTCATTACGTTCTTATTTTTCAAGATAAACTGACTTCACCGTTGGCCAGGAAATTCATTTTTTATTTTATTTCTCTAATAATATGGTATTCATCTACTTAAAGTGGTGATCTACAGATGTCTGGGTCAAGGCCTTTTCAAGAATAAAAGGCATAGAAGTAGTATATAAGATAATATTATACTCTCTTGAAGAACTACATTGGAAGCTTACTTGAAAACATTATTGAACATTGTTCATATATATATATATATATATATATATATAATATACATATATATATATATATATATATATATATATATATATATATATATATATATATATTAGCAGATTTATCTTAACGGAAATCAGCTATTGAGGTCGTTATTTTTAAGAGATTTCCGACATTATTACTCTAATGTCCATCGATCCTACCAAGGAGGTGACGAAAATGAGGTCCGTTCAAAATTACATATATAGATTTATATATCTGTCTGCTAACGCAATAAAAATTGGCTACTGTCGGTTAGTAGTTGGCATAAATTTCTGGGCAATGGGTACATTATTACTTGTGTGCAGTCAGTTAACATGTGTTTTTAGTTAATATGCAGTAGCCACTTATAGGTTCATCTTCCCTGCTCATTAGATATGAATGTTTTAGTCCATACAAAAAATTATTACAATCATTAATTATGAGTTTTCTTATTTCAGAGAAAGTGGTGAGGTACATCCAAAAAATCAATTTTTTCAAGTTTGCTGCTATGTCTACTATATTACTTTGAGGTATATATGGGCATACCGGGGACGGGTAACCAATAAATAGTAATGTGTTTTTAGCAGATTTCCATTAAGGGAAATCAGCTTTTGAGGTCGTACTCATGACGCGGTTTTCGAAATTTTTCTTCAAATGTCCATCGATCCTACCCAGGAGATGACAAAAATGAGGTCCGTTCAAAACACAATTCTACTTATGTTACATAAACAATACTCGGTTGTGTGATAAACCACATCATTGGAAGCTTAAATACAAAATATTGTTTTCAAGAGACATTTATTATACCAGATACATACAAATATGTGCTAGTGACCACTCCCCTTCTTAAGTTTTTGGACCACTTAAATTGATTGATTAAGATATAAAAATGCCTGATTCATTATAAATTACAGTACTAGATATAGTAAATAGTTTTCAATGAAATTAATACGTTATACTCATATATATATTACTGTAATTGTTTTTCATTCCGGTAAGAAGTTGGCAGACCTGTTTGTTTACATTTCAGTTGCTTCCCGTCGGAAGGTTTCTTATTACCGTTTGTATTTATTCACTTAATATTCGCGGTAGTGTTGTGTTACCAGTATGTAGATTTATCTATTGTTAAAATTCACGAGGGAAATCTGCTTAGTTTACGCAGCCCCTGCGTGACGGACTTTTTTAGTCTATGAATCAGCATGGGACAGTATCTCCGAATGAAAAATAAACAGTAGAAAAAGAAAAGTAGTAGGAAATATGCACAAGGACGATGGAAGTGCGTCAAGCAGTGTTATTTATTAACACTAATGAGTATAACCGTTATCATCACAAATTTCTGACACAAAACACCGTATGGACGGAACCATTCAGAAGAAATTTTAATTATGGAATTTATACGAGTTTGAATGGAATGGACCCAACAGATAGAGCGTCATTAACTCACAAAGTATTTCCGAGGAGTACCTCGGACATCTCAGAGTGGCATGATCACCGAAAACCAATTTTTCAATTTTAATTAGGAACGTTCAGTTCTTCTATTGAAAAATTGATGAGCTTCCCAAAAAATATGATGAAGGCATTTTTTAATTAAGATTTAGAATTAAGAAAACACTCTGGAAGGGAGAAAGGGTCACGGTTCAAATCAAGGGATGCAAACAAATCTGGGCAGTGTTAGGCTTGCTTTACTTTGCCCCTGGTAATTGGTGAAATTTTGAAATTCCCCAACCTCCTTTATCCCGAGTTACCCAGAGGTAAAGTTTTTGTCGCTCAGTTCTCCCGCCAAGTTCGAGCACAGATTGAATACTAAATTTGGGATTAGTTATTTAAACTGGGAAATAGTAGGCGCCCACCTTCCATTTACTTTATGCCGCTTTATATGTACACTTTCAAAACCCAAAATTGTATTTAGAATATTAATATAGTGTATATATTATAATTTACAATAATATAGCTCCAACTTTCAACGACCAATCACTTTTCTAGTTTGAATCACTCCCTATAAACCTAAAAGGTGGAATGTGTTTTATCTTGCCGATTTTATACATATATGAAATTATAAAAGTTGAATTGTCTTGTTTGTGGGTTCTTTTATTCTTCAAAAAAAAAAATCAAATTCTGGGTTTTAAGAAAATATACCTTAATGTAAAAATATATGTGATGGAACATTAGTAAACTAGATATTTATGGCTAATTATATATAAGAAATGCATGAGAGTTTCTAAAAGCACTGAATGGGCAGATGATTCTATCGTTTAGAATTAATACACGGTTTCAGATTCTAAATCTTTCACATATCTTGGAGGAATGATACCAGACAGAAATAACTTATAATGGTTCAGTGTACAATATTCTTCAATGCCTTGTGGAAAGCTATAAAATTCAAGAAATTCACTTGGGAAGCAATACCACGAGTTGTAAATATTTCAAGATACTTGTTCAAACGAGGTTTTCTAAAGACCTTGTGTCGAAAGAAACTTGGCTTCACAGCAGTTTCCGAAGAGTGTTTGGAAATACACTAGCCCCAGGGATGAGCCACATGCGGCCCTTTAAACAGGTTAATGCGGCCAGCCAAACATTTCTAAAATTGAAATTATTTTATAGAGTTTTACTGAATATATTTTTATAATATATATGTGTATATATATATACATATATATAGACGTGTGTGTGTGTAAATATATTTTCTGTGCGGCCCGCCAAAAAAACGTTGATTAAAAAGGTTGCTCACCCCTGCACTAGGCTATACAACTATTAGTTTACACTAGGTATTGGCATCATTTGACATGTTGCAGGCCAAACTTTAGTGTGCAAATACGTTTGCGGGCCACTTTTAAAAGTAGTGCATTTTAAAGTAGTGTTCATAATTTTTAACGATAGATATCAGACATGAAATTATAACGACAATATAATTATAATACGATTTATTAAAATAACAAAATGAAATGAAAAAAAAGGTACAACATTATAATTAAATCGTAAACTTTGGAATTATTACAAACAACGAAAGTTAAATAGAGACACCTAAATCAATGAGCTTAAATTTGGGAAACTAATCCATGGATGTTTGGATTAATTGGGTTTTAATAACTGATACGAAGATGACAAGAATTTTCCAAATTATCGTCAGTCAGCCTTGTACGATATTTTGATTTATTGACTATCATCAATGAAAAGTAGGTACTGTTCGCATTTATAAGTTCTGCCAAACGCACAAATCTCTCCTCATCTTCATCATTTGGAGTAAGTAGTGTAATATTTTTGTATAATTGGGTTTTTCAAAATGTCTCGCGGGCCGGATCAAATCTTACCGCGGGCCTGTGGTTGCACATACCTGCCATAACCATACACGATGTTTAGGAGTGGTTAGCGGTGGTGAGTATTTACATATTTAGCAGTGTTAATATTAACAAATATTATCATGAATTATATTCTGATAATAAGAGAGGCATTTTCATCACTGTACAGAAAAGTTATTCTGTGTTTCATCTCACCCACAGCTAGAGTGATTTTATTAAAAATGTTAGTCAGGAATGTCATTTATTGAAACACTGCAGTGTCTAAGGGCACCCTAGGTTCTCGATGCACCTCAGGAATCTTCATCAGTAAGTATTAACTTAATTTTTCATACATATTTTTCAATATTGTTTCATTCCATTCATTCATTTAAAGATGACGAGCATTAATGTCAACGCGATATAATTATTTATTATACAAATGACGAAAGTAGATCATTTTACAACTCGAGTGAAACGTTTACCCACACGAGCGAAGCGAGTGTGGTAATTTCACGAGAGTTGTAAATTCTACTTTCGTCACGAGTGTAATATTAAATTTTTTCTGTAATCGTGTAATACATGATCAGATCTAACCAGAATATGAACAAAATTAGGATGTTGTGAAAATTATGGTATGTTGTTGGTAGGTTATAAGGATGGTTGTGAAAGGTTGTAAGCATAGTTATAAAACAACTAGTGATATTGTGAAGTAGTACAGTTATAAACAAGTGCAGGTTATAAACAAGGAAGGTAATTATTATTATATTTAAATTTTAAAATATATTGATTATTTCCACCAATAATTCATTCACATTCCAATTTATTTTGTTAAAATAAATTCTTACAATGTTAAGAAACATTTAAAAGCATTTAATTTCCAACTTCAAATTATTTTTTAATTTATACTTATTACTAATTTAGAAGGCAATTCACTTTCTCCACTCTATTGCAAAATGTTTCACTTTCTTCACTCATTTCAGTTTAGTAATGTTACCATTATTCAACGATTACAGAAAAAATTAATTATCACCCTCCGCCCTCCCCCCCCCCGTAGAAGTACTGACACAATAGCCAATAAACTATATGTTTTTAGTTTAAAAGCGTTCATGTAGAAATAATGAAATACATTTTCGTCGTACTCATGACGCTATTTTCGAAATATTTCCTCAAGGGTCCATAGATCCTATCCAAGAAATGACAAAAATGATGTCTGTCCTAAACTATATATATATGTATATATATATATATATATATATATAATTTTGCCTGTTACCTCTCTAGCGGTCGCAATTATTTTTTTTTCTAGTTAGATTAGATTATTTTTTTCCCCATTCCAAACTTGATATATAAGCGTTCTATGGACACTAAAGATCAAGTTCTTTAATGGCTGAAATCCAAGCAATGGGATGGGGGATACAAAAAATAGCATGGAACCAATCTTGTTGAAAATGGAATTTTGTATAAATGTTATTATGTACAGTTTTCGGCCTTCAGTAAACCCCCACTTCTACTCATGCCATATTAACAATAAGCTGTTATATTATGAAGCACATTATTTGAAGCATAAATACCAAATATGGTTCTCATTGAACATTTAAGTTTTGAGATAAATGCAAATACGCGTCGAACGTGAGAAATCGGCTTAGTTAACGCAGCCCCTGGGTGATGGACTTTTATTAATGATTCGGAATAGGGCAATATAAAACCTCAACCAAGTCCTTAATAACAATCACTGACTTACAGCGATTTTAAACCAGGGGATGTAAATCCATAGTATATTTAGCTAAAATTCAAATTTAAGATCTGAAAGAATAATTAGGCTCGTTAATAGTTGAACGGGTACATTTTTTGTGGAGGGTACACTCTCCTTCTTAATGAATAAAATACAGATTTTAAAGTGGTCAACATGATTGACAAACGCCAAAAATTTATAAACCTTACTTGGTTACAAACACAATAATTGGAGCAACTTGTTTTATAGCCATGGTTCAAGTTGATAAACAGTTAAATTGATGGCGATGCCAAAAACAGAAAAGGGGAAGTAGATGACGGAACGGAATTGATTTTCAGTGTTGAATCTAAATTTGAAACTTTCTCGCCCTTCTACTGCTGAGATATTGTGTCCGCCTCAATCATAAAAAGCCTAAAAAAAGGAGCGTTAGGAATAGCAACGATTATTTTTTCGTTCGAATCCTCCCTCAGGAGTTAATTAAATTTCTGTTCTGTAGTGAATTTCCACTGCTTTGATTTGAGAGTTTAACAATAACGATGGTACAACATGATTTATATAATTATTTAGGTAGTATATAGATGCAATAACTTTATGAGACATAATTTCCCACAGTTTTAGCATATTTCACTTACGGGAAAACAGCTATAGAGGTTGTACTCATGACGCGATTTTCGAAAGATTTTTTCAAATGTCCATCGATCCTACCTAGATAACGAAAATGCGGTCCGTTAAAAATTATGTGTGTGTGTATTTGTTCTGTTGCCGCTCTAGCGGTCGCAATTCTGGTTTAATCGTTACCAAACTCGATATTTATTCGTTTTATGTAAAATGAATGATCAAGTTGGTTAACGGCTGAAATCCGATCAGTGGGAGGGGGAGGGGGGGTTAGATAGGAGGAATTTTGAAAATTCTTAATATCTCTGTTATTATACGTCAGATCGAAAAATTGTATAGAATCATTCTTATTGAAAATGTAATGTTCTATAAATATTGTTATGCTCATTGTTTCACTATCTTGATTATTAACCGAGATATTTGCATTTTGTTGTTTCCGGCTTCCATTAAACCCCCACTCCTACTCATGTCATATTACCAATAAACTGTTATATTATGAAGCTCATTCTTTGAAACATAAATACCAAATATTGTTCTCATTGAACTTTTAATTTTTGAGATAAATGCAAATATGCTGCACACGTGGAAATCTGCGTGACGGACTTTTTGTTCAACAATTTGGTTCACACGCCCTTGATATTCCTACATACCGATTTTCCTAAGATTTTCAGTCTGGTCAAAATCATTGTGGAAAGATTCAGAAATAACAAGCATAACGAATACAATTTAAATCAGGGCATGGACCTATAAAAAGCTACCTGTACAAATTTAAACAAATAAACACAATTACATACAATCGTGACAATGAGACTGAACAGACATATGACCACCTCTTATATCACTGTGCATTACTTGAAGGACCAAGAACAAAACTCATCAAATACTTTACCCTATAAAACTGAACTCGACCGACGGACAAACCAAAACTGTACCTCACTTGTATCAAGGGATTTAATGCATTTATACAAGAATTGGACACAATGTTTTTGATCTAAACCTACTGTTCACATACATATGTAATTTTATATATGCTATTTTTTTTGTTTTTGATATTTTATTATTTATGTTTATCGCTTCTTAATATTATTTATTAATGTATACAAACTATTATGTATAATTAATCAAATATGTGTAGTATCCAAAGG
>CM032233.1:83045000-83172500 GCA_019009955.1 Riptortus pedestris
CGAAGACTGTGAAGAATTATCGAACAAATAATTCTATTATTAGCAAATCACCAGCAACGACGGGTATCAATCCTAAACACTGGGACTGGTAAATGTCAAAATATTGTGCAATGTAAAGCCTGCTAAAAAATACCATCACCATTCAGCCTCAAATGAATTCACGGGCGAAGCCGGGTATCTGAGCTAGTATATATATATATATATATATATATATATATATATATATATATATATATATATATATATGTATAAATGTATGCTGGTCCGTTAACGTTCTAGCTGCCGTAACGTTTGTTTAATTGTTAGCAAACTCGAGATTTAAATGTTTTATGTAAAACTAAAGATCATGTTTATTAATGGCTGTTTATTAATCTTCGTTATTATGCGTCGGATCGAAAAATTGTATTGAGCCGATCTTATTATAAATATCATGTTATATAAATTTTATTACGAGTATTTAGCATTTATCATGTTACAGCCGTTACTAAACTCCCACTCTTACTCATTGTGTTATTACATGAACCACTTCATTCGAGGGTTAAATATCAACTATTGTTTTCTTTGAACCTTTACTTGTGAAATATATGCAAATGCGTTATTTGATGGCGTCATCGATTAAGATTTTATGTTATTTTCTCAAAAATCTTTATTGGATCTATACCATAATCTATGTTTAACTGTTTAATTGAACACTGAAGTTCATAGTGGCTTATGACAGAAATGAGACCACGGAACACAGAACCTATCTTGTTAATCTATTGATGCTCACAATTTCAATACAAAACAAGTACGAATACTTTCTTGCGTTCAGCCTTCAGTACATCTCCACTTCAACTTATCGGATTTTTATTAAGAAATTGAAAATATATGGGGAGACGAGGTCAATAACGTGTCATACTAACATTTGGGAAATCTGCTTAGTTTTCGCAGTCCCTGCATAACGGACTTTTTACAGTATATACATATTTAGCATTAACGTGGAATCGGCCACGTGGGAAGCCAACAAGTTACTTTCACTGATGTAACTTGAACAATGACTGTATCTATATTCTGTTAACTGAGCTTCATAACAGGCAAAGAAATTAGTAAAAACGATTTGCCATATATTAAAACTTTTTCACTGAACTCACTACGAAGATGACGAAAATAAGCTCCGTTAAATATAATATATATATATATATATATATATATATATATATATATATATATATATATATATAGACCCACATGGATGTTAGGTACATTGACTCCTTTTGAAATTATCTTCTCATTTATTTAGATTTTGATTTATTTATTTATGGTCACCACGTCAAAGGTGATTTTCCCTTTATAAAGTCAAAAATTGTACAAAATCAGATAACAAAAGGAAAGTCAATACACATTTCATAAATGAACATAGTGCTAAATTCTTGTAATTATAATCAGAATATTTAAAAAAAAGTCCGTCACGCAGGGGCTGCGTAAACTAAGCAGATTTCCCATCTGAAGTTTTACAATAGAGAAATCTGCATACTGGTAAATACAAACGGTAATGAGAAATCTTTCAGTTACTTAAAATAAATTCCCAACTGAAACGGCTTCTGAATTGTAAGAATAATTTATATTTTAATAACTCAAATATTAGTAGTCTAAGAACTAAGGAAGGAGGTAGGGCGGATGAACGGAACGTATTTGCTTAAATCTCACAACTCAAATTTGCTTAAATCTCACAACTCAAATTTGCTTAATGGTAAGGTTAGAAACGACAGGTAAGGTTAGAAGAAGCTTCCTCCTGAGCCCAGTACTTATAAAAACGGCCGACAATCCGGCCTATACCCGACCGCAGACTTCATAAAAATGCGAATATCTCGGTTAATATTCAAGATAGAGAATAAATGTATATATCCATATTTATAATAAATTTAATTTACAATAAGATTGGTTCTATACAACTTTTCGATCCGATACATAATAATGGAGATATTTTGAATTTTCTAAACTCACCCCTCTAAACCCCCCCTCCCTATTGTCCGATTTTAGCCATTAACGAACTTGATCTGTCTTTTTACATAATACGGTTAAATATCGAGTTTCGTAACGATCAAACAAACGTTGCGACCACTAGTGCGTTAACAGACAAATATATATATATATATATATAGATATATATATATATATATATATATATATATATATATATATATATATAATTTTGAACGGACCTCATTTTCGTCATCTCCTGGGTAGGATCGATGGACATTTGAAGACATTTTTCAAAAATCGCGTCATGAGTATGACCTCAATAGCTGATTTCCCTGAAGGAAAATCTGCTAAAAATGGTGATGGGCATGGCTGGTGAATGAATGGCTGATAATGGTACATTTGTTAATGATTGTCGAAATGTCCTCCTTCAGGGTAGCTTGTGTATATATACATACATGTGCATATAATACAATTAATGCATATACTATGAAATCTTGCTGGGCACCACTCAGATGTAAATAATATCTTTGTTATACTTTAGTATTAATAAGAAATCATTTTTCGGGGCTCAGGTTGGCCATGCGAGTTAAAGCGTTGACCTTTATCTCACATGGTAAACCTAGAGTGGCGAGTTCGATTCTCGCCTGGGCAAAGGAGATTATTTAGTGACGAAATTCATTAAATAACATCCTAAAATCCCACCCTGGCTAGAAAAGGGTGGTAACCTGTAGATAAACCATCCCAATTAGCCTAAATTGCAAAAAGTGGAGGTTAATAAATAATAATAATAAGAAGAAATCATTTTTCTTAAGACTTATAATGACCAGACTTCACATTTCATAGATTAATGACTTTTTATTCGAATTAATCGCATTCACTAGACAGTGGCATTTAAACACAACTATATTAAACTCACTTAAATTAGAACTTACATTACCGTAAATTAATAATTTATAGTACGGAAGTTTTCTCTGTTTTACTGAGCGAATGCGGAATTAAACGTAAAGTATTGTAATTACCAAAAGCATCATTGAAATACAAGGAGGAAATAAAGTAAGACATTTCGGCGATTGATAATTTCCTCAGAAATGAATAACTTTCTCTAATTGGCCTTTTCTTAACGTTCCGAGGAGGGAAACTTTCTCGTGACATAGTAGAACAAAGTTTTGTAATAACACTGACTTCTTCTTCCCCAATGTCTTTCACCTATTCTCTTTAATAGAAATACACTTGAAAGATTTCTTCTCATTTTATCTCATGAGTTATATCATATCTACTTCTCTTTTCTTTTTGGTTTTCAATATAAAAAAGTCCGTCACGCTGGGCCTGCGTTACCTAAGCAGATTTCCTACGTTACTCACGTATTTGCGTTTATCCCAAAGTGTAAAAGTTCAATGAGAACAATATTTGTTATTTCGGTTTCGGATAACGTGCTTCGTAATAGCTTATTGTTAATATGGCATGAGCAGGAGTGGAGGTTTACTGAAGGTCGAATACTAAAAAATGAAAATATCTCTGTTAATAATCAACATAGAGAAAAAAGTATATAAATGCATTTATAGAGCATTCAATTTGCAATAACATTGATTCGAGGCTCTTTTTCGATCCAACGTATAATAACGAAGATATCTTGAATTTTCGATATTCCTCCAGTCCGTTTTCAGCCATTAACGAACTTGATCTTTTGCTTTACATTAAACGCTAATATGTCGAATTTGGTAACGATTACACAAAAATTTCCACCTCTAAAGCGGTAACAGACAAATATATATAATTTTGAACGGGCATCATTTTCGTTATCTAGTAGGAAGGATCGATGGACATTGCATATTTTTTTTCGAAAATCGCGTCATGAGTACAACCTCAATAGCTGATTTCCTTAAGGGATATATAATAAAAGTTACTTCAAATATCAAAATAAACAATTTTTTTTAATTTGTACTATTGACGGACAACAAATACGGAACTAATTATGAATGCCTGAGAGCCCCCTCAACTACTTGCCCCTATAAATGTTAATTTAGCTTATTATAATCGAGGAGGTGTCCTAATTCACATACCGAATCCTATTTAGTTTAATTCAGTCGTTTGTGCCCAATGAAATTTTTCGCTCCGGATATTGTTTTTAGCGTATATCTCGTTCGGCAGAAAAGTGTAAACAAAGGTTACTCTCAATAACAAAACAAACAACTCATGTTATGTTCATGTTTGCGCAAAACCATATTTGGAAAGGAAATATTGCAATTTTTCATTACAGCCTTCCCTTATAATCCCCACTCCTGCTTGGCCCCGGAAATTTTAATATGTCTTATATTCATGGAGGGGGTAATGCTAATTCAAAGTTTTGTTCAGTTCAGTTTAGTCGTATGAGCCCAGTAGAATTGTTTACTCCTACTATAGTTTTTAGCTTATATCTCGTTTATCCTTCGTTAAATGACAGTGTACATAACAAAAGTTACTCTCAATAAAAAATAAACCACTTTTGTTATGAGCATGATTGCTGAGAAACCAATAAGAATTGGAAATATTGCGATATTGATTCAGAAAAACGAATATGTTTTTTTAAATCTTCTAATGTTCCGTGCAACTTTCTTCATTTTTTTCTCCCATAAGAACTCTTGTCTGACAATAACAAACAAATAATGAGCGAAAATAGAGGGAAATAGGGACTCATTCATTTATATATATATATATATATATATATTGGGTATGGGAATTAGTTTTTCCATACACAGTATTGATGGCATCACATACATTTCATCTAACCTTTCGATACATGAATTAAAACGGTGGAAGGTGAATTCATATCACATCGAAATATAGCGTTCGCGGGAAGTTCTCCTCTACAATCCTTCGAAGAAAAAACAAATTATCTGCAAGTTGTCTCTGATGAAGCGTGGTTGCTACAAACATTGCCAAGCAAATGGCCCATTTCCGCAGCACTTTTCTTCGAAGGATTGTAGAGGAGAACTTCCCGCGAACGCTGTATTTCGATGTGATATGAATAGCTGCTGTTTGACTCCAAACAAAAGTCTGAAACTGTGTTTAGCAGCATACATACACACCACCTTTTAAATTCATGTATCGAAAGGTTAGATGAAATATATGTGATGCCATCAATACTGTGTATGGAAAAACAATTAAAACTTATTCCCATACCCAATATATATATTATTACAAGGATAATTTGATGTAATAAGTTATATTCTTTTGGAATTATAATGGTTTTTGTCATACAGCAATCCTGAGAGCTACGCAAGATCTACAGATGAAATTAGTTATTGAATTCTTAATATTTTTTTTTACAAATTTCATTTATCCCCTTTTTTTTTAATTTTCAGTATAATTATATGCATTTTGTTTCATAAGCTCAAGTAGACTAATGAACATTTTGTACTTATTGATCAATTTTTCCAGAAGGGCTACACAAAAGACCCCTTTGGATAGATGATCTTTGGTTTTGATGGGCTTTGTGAAAGTACATTGAAACAAGGGTGTAGAGTTGTGTGTGTGTTCTAAGAGCTCAAGAGATACAAGTCTGTGCTTTGAAGAGTGACTGGTCAGACAAAGCTCCAGGAGAGCTTGGAATACTAAAAAGTCTACCAGTGACTTCCTTCTCTGACTTAATCAATTACTGTTCGTTTGCCAACTCCCCATCCCCCTTGTTGAACATTTGAAGGAGTCCTACATCGGAATGATAATCAAGTGTACCGGTGAACGGGATTATTTACAAAAGTAACAAAACCTACTGATTTCTGGTCATGTTCTTTTTTTAGGCTCCTCTATCAAGGGACCCTTTAAGATCTTCAAGCCGTTTATCTTTCTACGTGTTGTATCCTAAATAGCTTCTAAATGGATCGTGTAAATTATGAAA
Organism: Riptortus pedestris; assembly: GCA_019009955.1. Taxonomy (NCBI): domain Eukaryota; kingdom Metazoa; phylum Arthropoda; class Insecta; order Hemiptera; family Alydidae; genus Riptortus; species Riptortus pedestris. The sequence continues at coordinate 83,050,837 of CM032233.1, forward strand.
TTTTACATACATTCAAAGTGCTTAAACGACATTCTTCAGTTATAGCCAAGTCAAAATTTGAATTGCCATAATTTTAGGGACTCAATAAATGGGGGTGCAAAAAAAAAATTAATATGTTGTACACAAAAATGAAGATTTTAATAAATATCCACATTATGTTATTGCAATAACATTGATTCAATAATCTTTTTCGATACAACGTATAATAACGAAGATATCTTCAATTTTCGATATTCCTCCCCTCTAAACCCCCCTTCCACCAGTCCGATTTCAGCCGTTAACGAACTTGATCTTTTGTTTTACATTAAACTCATATATATCGAATTTGGTAACGATTCGGTAACACAAATATATATATATAATTTTGAACCGACATCATTTTAGTTATCTAGTAGGTAGGATCGATGGTAGATATTACTCAAATGTGCAGTGGAAAAAAACATGTTATTTCTAGCTAAATAGGAGAGAGGTAGGATGTTTGTTTGAGCATTCAACATCGTGGCTATTATGCCCTTTAGGAAGTGTAAAAAACGGCCATTGGGACCACGGAAGTGTCTCGACTACGCCCGTCTGGAATCTAGACTTGTCTGGGCAGTTCTCTTTGATCTTAGCTACCCGACAGTTTAGTTTGTTTTCAGATCTCTTCTAGTGAATAACAGTGCGTTCAGTGCAGCTTTAGTGAGCAGTGCATTTTAGTTGCAATGCGGTAGAGTGTTTTGTATGAAGAACGGTGTAGTGCCATGATTATGTATTAGAATAGTGCAGTGCCGTGTTCTTTGTGAAGATCAGTGCAGTGTCATCTTTTTGTGAACTTCAGTGATCTTGAGTTATTGTACTGTGCAAATAAGAAGTGAAGCTATCAGTGCATACTGTGTGTAATAGTGTGAGTAATTTACCATGTGTTTTGTGCATTGTCAAATAAATTGTGCAGTAACAAAAGCTCTAAAGCTTGAGTGTTTAATTTTGCAATCCAGAAGACCTCTAATAAACAACGTTTATTATTTTTGTAATAATCGTAACAATATATTAAGAACTAATTAAATTATACTAACCTATCTGCTATTTTCATGTTAATAAACTTATTGTTTGATCGTTACCAAACTCTAGTATTTATATTTAATCGTTTTGTTTAAAAAGGAAGATCAAGTTCGTTAATGGCTGAAATCAGACAACTGGGACCGGTTTAGAGGCGGAGGATTTTGAAAATACGAAATATCTCCATTACTATAAGTCGGATCGAAACATTGTATGAAACCAATCTTATTGCAAATTTAATGATCTACAAATATTGTTTTATACATATTTTCTGTATCATGAATATTAACCGAGATATTTAGATTTTATAGTTTTAAGCCATTTGCAAACCTCCACTTCTACTCATGTTAAACTAACAGTACTCGGTTATGTAATAAACCACATTATTCGAACCTTAAATACCAAATATTGTTTTCAAAAGACCTTTATTATACGACATACATGCTAATATGCTCTGGTGACCCCCCCCTTCTTAAGTTTTTGAACTACTTAGATTTGATTAATTGAGATAACAATTATTCTGATTCATTTATATACAGTTTTTAAATTATAACCTACGTATCGTAAACTTGTAGGTCAGCGAGGGCTATAGCGCTTACAACTAGTGGCATATGCATGTATATACATTTATTTTTTAAATCTCTATGACCACCGACTCACGCACGCTATTGCTAAATAGATCTAAATCAGTAATTAAATGAATAAGAACCTAATATAAAATATCAACGAAAATTTATCAAAAATTACGGTTTTTGATATCTACAACTTCACGGTACCACCGCATTATCCATTACTGGACTAATATTTATCATTGCATATATATGTGTGTGGGGGGGGGGTCGTGATGATTAAAGCATGGCACTACCACTACCAACTTTAAGCTGAAGGTAAAATACGTGCAGTTTCGTCGGTAGGAGAACATAAGTTCACGAGCCTGCTACCAGAGCCCAATATAGTCGCTGCGCTTGTGAATCAGCGGGACTCCAACAAGTATATACGTCTGACAGCCCCTACGGATGACATTCAATTATGATTCTGTTATATCCTTTGAGAGACAGACCGCCACAGTGAGAAATAACCACTGACCTTGCCGGGTTCAAAGGGGGCACCCATTCTACTGGATACAACAGGTCTTCCTTGGTTAACGGGGTGATATACAGAGTTGATTTCTCTATGAAAAACTCTGATCAAGAATCCCGCGAGTCTATCTCGGGGGGTTGCTACAGATCTCTAAGGTGTTTAATGAAAACAAAAAGAAAAAAAATCCGTCACGCAGGGGTTGCGTAAATTAAGCAGAATTCCCTCGTGAATTTTAGCAGTTTTCCCTTGAGGGAAATCAGCTATTGAGGTCTTACTCATGACGCGATTTTCGAAAAATTTCTTCAAAAGACATTGATCCTACTCAGGAGATGACGAAAATGAGGTCCGTTCAAAATTATATATATACGAGTATATATCTATATATATATATATATATTTTGTGTGTTAACGCTCTAGCGGTCGCAATTTTTGTTTTATCGTTACGAAACTCGATATTTAACCGTTTTATGCAAAAAGACAGATCAAGTTCGTTAATGGCTGAAATCGGACAAGAGGGAGGGAGGGTTTAGAAGGGGAATTTTCGAAAATTCAAAATATCTCCGTTATTATGAATCGGATGGAAACATTGTACAGAATCAATCTTATTGCAACTTAAATGTCCTATAAATATGGTTATATACATTTATTCGGTATCTTGAATATTAACCGAGATATTTGCATTTTTATGAAGTCTGTGGTCGGGTATAGTTCGGATAGGTCTGCCATTTTCGTCATTGCTCGGGTCAGGTGGGAGGCTACTTCTAACCTTACCTGTCGTTTCTAACCTTACCTTACCTTCCTTACTTTGTGAGATTTATGCCAATACGTTCTGTTCATCCGCCCCCCCCCCTTCTTTAGTTCCTGGACTACTAAAATTTGAGTTATTAAAATATAAATTATTCTTACAATTCAGAAGCCGTTTCAGTTGGGAATTTATTTTAATTAACTGAAAGATTTCTCATTACCATTTGTATTTAATTACCAACACGGCGGTATTGTGTTATCAGTATGCTGATTTCTCTATTATAAAACTTCACATGGGAAATCTGCTTAGTTTACGCAGCCCCTGCGTGACGGACTTTTTAATAATAGACAAACCTACATACTGGTACACACAATACCACCTTGAATATTAAGTAAATAAATACAAACGGCAAGAAATCTTTCCCATCCAGGCGGGAAGCGTATGAAATTTAAACAAACAGGTCTCCCAACCCGACTCTCACCGGAAAGACAAACAATTACTGAAATATATCAGAATATAACATATTAATTTGATTGAAAACTATTTACTATATCTACTACTGTAATTTATAATGAATCAGAATAATTTTTATCTCAATCAATCAAATTTAAGTTGTCCAAAAACTTAAGAAGGGGGGGGGGGGTTACCAGAGCATATTTGCATGTATATCGTATAATAAAGGTCTCTTGAAAACAATATTTTGTATTTAGGGTTCGAATAATGTGGTTTATTACACAACCAAGTATTGTTAGTTTAACATGAGTAGAAGTGGGGGTTTGCTGAAGGCTGAAAACTATAAAATCTAAATATCTCGGTTAATATTCATGATACAGAAAATATGTATAGAACAATATTTGTAGATCATTAAATTTGCAATAAGATTGGTTTTATACAAAGTTTCGATCCGACTTATAGTAACGGAGATATTTTGTATTTTCAAAATCCCCCGTCTCTAACCCCCCCCCCTCTCCCACTGGTCCAATTTCAGCCATTAACGAACTTGATCTTCCTTTTTACACAAAACGATCAAATATAAATACCAGAGTTTAGTAACGATCAAACAAAAATTGCGACCGCTAGAGCGTTAACAGAAATATATATATATATTATTTTTTTTTTTTTGAACGGACCTCATTTTCGTCATCTCCAGGGTAGGATCGATGGACGTTTGAGGAAATTTTTCAAAAATCGCGTCGTGAGTTCGACCTCAATAGCTTATTTCCCTTCAGGGAAATCTGCTAAAAAAAAATGGGATAAAAAATATATTATGTGTCTGTCTTAATAAGTATTCATTCACGAATGTATCTCGATTTTTTTTTTCTACGTGTGGATGGTTAAGAGTTTGATTTAACTTATTGTATAGTCTTTTATCAAGAACATCAAGCTTCTCAACATAAATTTTGAAGAAGTTGAAGGGTAAAATATGGTTAATATTCCCGCTTTAATTACTTTAAGTAAAAGACGTACTTGACTTAACTGTCTCTCTCCCTTTCCTTTCTAGATCTATGGGCTTATTTAACACTTTGCTTTAAGTAATTACGCTCCGTTTAAGGGACATTTTGTCAAACAGTTTATTCCCCTACTACCTTTACTTGGAGTGCCTTTTAAACATTATTGAAGTTTGAACTTTCTCAAAGGTGGTTCGTTGAGAGTAAACTAGCTTTCACTTATATCTCTCTAAGTAACTATTATAAGCGTTTTCCAAAATTGAACTCATTGACTTTGAAAACCTAAATTACAATGCGTTTTAGCATATTTCCCTTGAGGGAAATCAGCTATTGAGGTTGTACTCATGACGGAATTTTCGAAATTTTTCTTCAAATGTCCATCAATCCTACCTAGTAGATGACGAAAATGACGTCCGTTGAAAACTGTATATCTATATATATGTGTGTGTGTGTGTGTGTAGATCTATCTATCTATATATTTGTCTGTTACCGCTCTAGCGGTCGCAATTTTTGTTTGATCGTTACCAAACTCGACATTTAGTCGTGTTATGTAAAAAGAAAGATCGAGTTCGTTAACGGCTGAAATCGGACAAGTGAGAGGGAGGGGGGTTTAGAGGGGGAGGATTTTCGAAAATTCGAAATATCTCCGTTACTATACGTCGGATCGAAAAATTGTACAGAATACATCTTATTGCAAATTAAATTTACTATAAATATTTTTATATACATTTATTCTCTATCTTGAATATTAACCGAGATATTTACATTTTTATTAAATCTGGGCGGCTAACGGACGAGATACTTTCCCGCCAAAAGTTAGTTCGGCCGTTTCCGTAACTCTTCTGAAATTTCTCTATTGTAAAACATCACGTGGGAAATCTGCTTAGTTTACGCAGCCCCTGTGTGACGGACTTTTTGACCGTCTTGATGTTACCGTCGTAAATGAGAGAGCTTCCAGTGGAAACATATTTTTGTTATCATTCAGCGCGATAAAAAAAAAAAAAAAAAATCGATCTCTAGTTTGATAAGAGCACATATTCCAGTTTAACTTAATTTGAAATTCTAAACATTTACTATTTGAAATGCATGAACTGTATGAGAAACGCATATTTTCACAGTCATTTAATCGACGAATTTCGTGAAAAGACTGCCATTTTATGGTAAAAAACATACCAGCTTAGATAATGGCCGATGAAGCTCAGAGAATACACAAACTATTAATGATTTCTGGACAGCAGAATGGAGTGTCGCCCCACCATGAATTCATAATTTCACCCATCAATTGAAAATGAGATAATGGACAAATATTTACATCTCGATGCGAACCAAAAAAAAAAGAAAAGAGAATAAAAATAAACAAGTCTGATGTGTGTTTTGGGGTTTCCATTGTTAGGCGACGGTGGAGCATCAAATTAAACGAATATTGTTCTTGTCTGTTCCAGTAAAACCCGAAGTATGTGACTCGATTTACTCCATTTATGAAAGGTTCATATTAACTCGAATAAACTAAAAAGCAATCGTACATTATTCCCGCTCTGATTGTGTAGTCCTGTATTGATTTATTTTTCAGCAGATTTCCCTTAAGAGAAATCAGCTATTGAGGTCGTACTCGTGACCCGATTTTCAAAGATTTTCCTCAATTGTCCATCGATTGTGTTTGTATATATATATATATATATATATATATATATATATATATACATACATACATATATTGTTGTCTGTTAACGCTCTAGCAGTCGGATTTTTTTTTATAGTTACAAAACTGGATAATTGATCATTTTATGTAAAACTAAAGATGAAGTTCGTTAATGGCTGAAATACGACCAGTAGGGGGAGGGGTGTTACAGGGGGAATTTCGAAAATTCTTAATATCTCGGTTATTATACGTCTGATCAAAAATTGTATAGAATTCTATGTTATATTATGCAAATGTAATGTTCCACTAATACTGTGATATACTTTTTTTCACTATCTCGATTAGCCGAAGTGACGATTTACTGAAGGTAGAAATCAAGAAACTACTATAACGCGCTATTTAAGCTACTAACATGCATAGAACAGCAATAGTAGAGCATCAATATCTTAGAAGATCTTTTATGCAACGTTTTAGCAGATTTCCCTTAAGGGAAATCAGCAATTGAGGTCCTACTCATGATGGAAAAATCTCCTCAAATGTCCATCAATCCTACCCAGGAGATGACGAAAATGAGGTCCGTTCAAAATTATGTGTGTGTATATATATATATATATATATATATATATATGTGTGTGTGTGTGTGTGTGTGCGTCAGTCTGTTAACGCTCTAGCGGTCGCAATTTTTGTTTGATTGTTACTAAACTCAACATTTAATAGTTTTATCTAAAAATAAAGATTAAGTTCGTTAATGGGTTAAATTGGAACAGTGGGGAGGGGGGTAGGGGTATTTGAAAATTTGAAGTATCTCTGTTACTATACGTTCGATAGAAAAATTGTATAGAGCCAATCTTATTGAAAATCAAATGTACTATAAATTTACTATTGTAATATATCTTTGTTCTCTATCTTGAATATTAACCAAGATGTTTGCATTTTTCATTTTTCAGCCTTCATCAAACCCCCCCACTTCTACTCATGTTACATAAACAATATTCCTGTATATAATAAACCACATTATTCGTAGCTTAAATACCATAAATTGTTTTCAAGATACCTTTATTATACGAGATAAATGAAAAAATTGTATGGTGCCCCCCCCCCTTTTTAAGTTCTTGGACTACTATAATTTGATTAATTGAGATAAAAATTATTCTGATCCATTACAAATTTCAGTACTAGGTCTGGACGTTTCTTATTATCGTTTGTATTTATTCATTTAATATTCACGGTGGTGTTGTGTTACCAGTATGTAAATTTATCTGTTGTTAAACATCAAGAGTGAAATCTGCTTAGTTTACGCAGCCCCTGCGTGAAGGACCTTTTTAATTTTGAGAACATAAGACAGTGTATAAGGTTGAATGTAGAGTTCTACTGTATTAATTCAGCATTTACTTAATCAGTTCATTATGTAACTCAGATCAACACCTATCATTAAAATGTAGGATAGGCTTTGAAGAATTTAATATAAGAGTCGAGTATTAGGAATATGGGTCAAGTAATAAGTATTTTGTTTCATCCTAGTGGAAAGAAGTGGGGAACGTTTTCCATTCCTTGAATACTTCTCTTGTGGAATTTTGCCTCCGCCTCGGCTTATCTTCTCAAAACGATCTCTTAAATTAAATTGCATCGGCCCTAAACATTGGTGTGGCGTTAAATTTTCAAATATGTGACACGTGTATGTTCACTATTGTTGCGTGAGAATATTTATTTATTTATTTTTTCTTTCATAATTAGTGGGAAAACAATTTAAGAATCCAGACGTACTCACGGTATTTTGTAGAGGTTTCGGGTTTCAGATATAGATCTGTATCGTATTAGGCCTTATGATGAATATTCATATGTTACACATTTTGTAGCAGATTTCCGTTAAGGGAAGTCAGCTATTGAGGTTGTACTAATGAAGCAATTTTTGAAATATTTCTTCAAATGTCCATCAACTCTACCTAGGACATAATGAAAATGAGGTCCGTTCAAAGTTGTATGTATCTATTTGTCTGTTACCACTCTAGCTGTCGCAATCATCGTTTTATCGTTACCAAACTCGATGTATAAGCGTTTCATAAAAAAACTAAATATCAAGTTCTTCAACGACTAAAATCGGACCATGGTGGGTTTAGAGGGAGGGAAATTTCGAAAAGTCTAAATTCCTCCGTTATTATGAGTCGGATCGTCAAATGTTATAGAATCAATCTTATTGAACTATTGAAGCTCTAAAATGTTTGTTCCGTGAATTTTTTTGTAACTTGAGTACTTGCCGAGGTTATCGTTCTTTCTTATATTCAGCCTTCATTTCCTTCATTACCCTTCGACTCATCTTTTTTTTTTTTTTTTTTTTTTTGAGAAATAGATAATACGTGGTGAGATGAGATCAGGTGAGTGTTATACCAGCATGTAGGAAATCTGCTTAGATTACGCAGCCCCTGCGTGAGGGACTTTTTTATATTCAGGCGGTATTGTGTAACCATTCTCAAAATCTATGCAACGGAAACACTGAACGTAAAAAGATAGTAATTCAAAAAGAGTTCTAAATATTAAACTACATATTTCATTGTTGAAAACAGATCATGTAATGGAACATTAATCCGAATGTAACTGCTAATTTGATAACAAAAGCAGATGATAATAATTTTTGTTGGCGAAGAAATAAATGTAATTCATATCTGAGATTTATCTCAATTGAAGGAAGCTAATAGAGAAAAATAATGTTTTGAATTCATGATGGCAATACTAAATGCAATGATCGCCTCAGTCCCAATAATCTTATTGCCAGTTTGACTTTTATCAGTTTCATAAATCCATTCTTTCTTCTGTTCATTCGTTCCTTATCGTATGTGCTTCGCATTGTTTAATGTAATGTAATAAAAGTACTAATCAATGGATATTTGTACGATAGTCTCCAAATTTTATAAAAGCCCGTCACCCAGGGCTGCGTAAACAAAGCAGGTTTCCCTCGTCTGCCACGTATTTGCATTTATCTCAAATAGTAAAAGTCCGTCTCGCAGGGGCTGCGTAAACTAAGCAGATTTCCCACGTGAAGTTTTACAATTGAGAAATCTGCCTAATAATAACAGTAGTAGTAACCTATTCTCATGAGGACGAATAGTTAGTGAACCTGCCACACTAGCGCTCGGCGGAAACTCCCGAACATAGCCGACCACACTCACAATACAAATGCAAATATCTCGGTTAATATTAAAGATACAGAATAAATGTATAGAACAATATTTATAGTAAATTTAATTTGCAATAAGATTGGTTTTATACAAATTTTTGATCCGACGTATGGTAACGGAGATATTTCGAATTTTCGAAAATCCCCCCTCTAAACCCCCCCTCCCACTGGTCCGATTTCAGCCATTAACGAACTTGATCTTCCTTTTTACATAAAACGATTAAATTCCGAGTTTGGTAACGATCAAACAAAAATTGCGACCGCTAGAGCGTTAACAGACAAATATATATATATATATATATATATATATATATATATAATTTTGAACGGACCTCATTTTCGTCATCTCCTGGGTAGGATCGATGAACATTTGAAGAAAAATTTCGAAAATTCCGTCATGAGTACGACCTCAATAGCTGATTTTCCTTAAGGGAAATCTGCTAAAAGCTCAATGAGAAGAATATATGGTATTTAAGCTTCAAATAGTGTGCTTCATAAAAAAACAGCTTATTGTTAATGTGCCATGAGTAGGAAGGCGGGGGTAGGGGCTACAAAAGGCTGAAATCTATAAAATGCAAATATCTCGGTTAATAATCAAGATAGTGAAAATACATACATAACGACATTTATAGAATATTACATAAGCAATAAGATTGGTTTTGTACAATGTTTTGATCAGACACATAATAACGGAGATATTAATAATTTTCGAAATTCCTCCCCTCTAAACCCCCCCTCCTCCCACTTCATCTATTGAACCCCTATTAACACCTCGGATTTCATCTATTAACCAACTTGATCTTTCTTTTTACATAGAACGATTAAATATCAAGTTTGGTAACGATTATACAAAAATTGCGATTACTAGAGCGGTAACAGACAAACATATATATATATATATATATATATATATATATATATATATATATATATATATATATAAAATTTTGAACTCACCGAGGGCCTCATTTTCTACTAGGTAGAATCGATAAACATTTGAAGAATTCTTTCGAATAGCATGACGCGAGTTCAACCTCAATATCTGATTTACCTTAATCGAAATCTGCTAATATCCCATGAAACGGGGAAATAAATATTAATATTAATTCTGACAACATTCCAATCATTTCATTACTTTTTCAACGCTTAATAGAGAAATAACATATACAAAAAAACCATAAACTGAATAACAATAAACGAATTACAGTATTTTCTTAGCAAAGGTAAGAAATCTGAATATGCTAAAACCTCTGCCCTGTAGGGTTGGAATAAAATGAGTATTCTCTATTATGAACTCTATGTAAGCTAGGGCCTTGGAATTTAAGCTTGACATGTGATATTTAATGGAATAATGCCTTTCTGTGAAAATCGCTCTCAGGGCTTACTCAGTGCTAAAAACACAAAATTCAGACAATTTAATATTCATAAATATACCTCCACTCTTCCCAGCTACAATTCCTTTAATATTTGAGTTGGAGCAAAATGTATACAATGTTGTTGGAAATAAACTGGTTAACACGTATGTCATGTAACTATCTATTTTTCCATACAACGTAACGAGAAAAACTTTATTATTAATGCTATTATCCCCAAACATTATTGAAAAAAATAAAAATAAGCAGATTTTCCACGTGCATCACGTATTTGAATTTATCTCAAAACGTAATGGTTCCATGAGAACAATTTTGTGTATTTAGGATTCAAATAAAGTTTTTCATAATACTATAGCTTGTTGTTAATACGACATGAGTTGGAGTGGAGGTTTAATGAAAGCCGAAAACAAAAAATGCAAATATCTCGATTAATAATAAAGATAGCGAAGAAACGTAAATAACAGCGTTTTTAGAACACTAAATTAGCAAAAAGATTTTGCAAAACGTTGGCCTGAAGATATCGTGCCGCACAAACGTTTTGAAATACTCAATTAATGCACTGGACAACATTTGCAATTATTTTATGTATACCCTTGGAAACCCTAAATTATAGGATATATTTTCGGGGGAGGTTTATTCCCAGAAACCTGAAGTAAAATCATGACATATGTTAAGGGGTATTTAAAAATTTGGGCAAAATTCTAGCAATATCAAGGAGTACCCCTTGCTGTGCGTACCCCTTGGGAGATATACTTTCTTGGTGCCTGCTATTGTTGCTTTTGACACGAGTCCATTTGTACTTACGATAATATTCGTAACTGTGCCAGACTTCTGCTTCTTTACTTCTTTAAGCTAATAACTAATTCTTGGTATTTTCTCCATTTTTGGGCACAGGATTTTCAAGTATACTCCTCATTCGGCACTGTAATGCCAATAATAGTGACACTGTAATTGGCTGTAAGAGGCTATCTTTCACATTTTTTTTAGACGAACGACTGAGAAGTTCTCTCGCTTTACATAATTGCTTTTTCATTATGTACTACACACTGAAAAAGTTTCGTTCAAATCGGTGGGGGGAAGACCGTGCACTCCCCTTGTTAATGATTAGAGTACTTCTCCACCAGATCATCATTTATTTAGAATGAAAGATTCTTGAATCAAGCATAAGTCTTTAGCTCAAATGAGTGACAACATTTGCCACAGCTGTAAGCCTCAATTGTTACCAAGCTCGATATTTAATATAAAAAAAGTGATTATGTTAACGGTTGAAATCGGACTGGTTAGAGAGGGGGAACTTTGAAAATTCGAAATATCAAAACTTCGCAGCGAAAAATGGTATCGAATCGATCTTATTGCAAATTAAAAGTACTTTAAGTATTGTTATACACATTTATTCTCTCTCTTGTATATTAACCGAGATATATGCTTTTTAGCAGATTTCCCTTAAGGGAAATCAGCTATTGAGGTCGTACTCATGACGCGAGTTTTGAAACATTTCCTCAAATGTCCATCGATCCTTCCCAGGAGATGATGAAAATGAGGTCCGTTCAAAATTATATATATATATATATATATATATATATATATATATATATATATATATATATATTTGTCTGTTAACGCTCTAGTGGTCGCAATTTTTGTTTGATCGTTACCAAACTTCATATTTAAGCGTTTTACGTAAAAAGAGAGATCAAGTTCGTTAATGGCTGTAATCGGACCAGTGGGAGGGGGGGTTTAGAGGGGGGATTTTTGAAAATTCAAAATATCTCCGTTATTATGCGTCGGATCGAAAACTTGTACAGAATCAATCTTATTGTAAATTAAATTTACTATAAATATTGTTCTATACATTTATTCTGTATCTTGAATATTAACCGAGATATTTGCATTTGTATTGTGTGTGTGGTCGACGGAACCCCGCCATGTTCCGGACTCTATGCCGAGAGCTCTGGTGGCCGTTTCCAGAACTATTCGTCCCTCGTGAATAGGTTTAGAGATCCCTTCCTACTACAGCTGTTATTAGGCGGATTTCTCTATTGTAAAACTTCACGTGGGAAATCTGCTTAGTTTACGCAGCCCCTGCGTGACGGACTTTTTCAGTTTTCAGCCTACAGCAAACTCCCACTTCTACTCATGTTACATAAACAATACTCGGTTAAGTAATAAACCACATTATTCGAAGATTAAAGACCAAATATTGTTTTCAAGAGGCATTTATTATACGAGATACATGCAAATATGTTCTGGTGACCCCCTCCCCTCCCCCGCCTGAGTCTTTGAACTACTTAAATTTCATTGAATTAGATAAATATTATTATGTTTCATTATAAATTACAGTACTAGATATAGTAAATTCAAGCAAACTAATATGTTATATTCAGATATATTTCAGTATTTTTATTCTTTACGGGGAGAAGTTGGCAGAATTGTTTGTTTACATTTCAGACGCTTCCCTTCGGGAGGTTTATTATTATCGTTTGTATTAATTCGCTTAATATTCATATTCTTATTATATTTTATTACTTTTTTTATTTTTTTCTTTAATATAAGCAGATTAATGAAATTTTATGTTCTTGTTTATTTTTATTTTATTTTCTTTCTGTCTACTTCTTTATTTTTATTTTTGTTTCTGTTAATTTAAGATTACTTATTTATCAGATTTGAAGATCACCCAATGTTGAGTAAGCTGTTTCAACTATAATGTAATTCATTGTTTATTGATAGAATAGTTATAGCCAAATTATTTATTTTATCAAACACCATTATTATTGTATTACTTTAGAGAAGTATTATACCTACCTATGTGTTTTAATTTTTCTTTTTTTTTTATTTATTATTATTTATTTTTTCGTGTGTAAAAATTCGAATTCCTGTAAAAAGTAAAAAAAAATAAAGAATTTTTATCTATCTATATAATATTTTCGGTGGTTTAGTGTTACCAGTATGCAGATTTATCTATTGTTAAATTTAACGCGGGAAATCTGCTTAGTTTACGCAGCCCCTGCGTGACGGACCTTTTATGATCATGGCGAATGAAACTCAAAAGAATCCGATTTTTTTTTAAATTTTCGTGCTCCGTAGAAAATGTTGGGTGCTAATTTGTAGATCTGCTGTGAATGTACATCCTTATGAAGAAAGGATACAGGTTCGAAAGAAGAGACGGTGAAGTAAAGTGTAAGATGGAACGGGCTTCCTCTACATTAAGTCTATCTACATTTCTACCATCTCATATTCATAATCCTAAAGATGAAGCTTAGATACAAGCCAGCTTCATTGCCTTTTTCTATATTTCCCTAGCATTCTTTACCTTAATCTCCTTGCTGTCTTAAATATTCACTGCCTTCTTCTCCTATTCATATCGAGCTAATGAAATGTACATTCTGTTTTGCATTCATTTGCAATGTTAAAACCTCCTTCTGCTAGTATACATAGAAATAGCGCTTACTGGAGTAAGCAGGTTGAATAATATTTTCCTTGCAGGGTTGCCTATTCAGGGCGTAGTTTCAGCCGAAGAACAAAGGATTACGAGGCCGTAAGTTTTTGTGTATTTGACTCGGTGACCACTGAAATGAAATCACCTCACCAAAGAGCATTATATACATTCTGCAATCTAGGCGTAAGAATTTAACCTGAATAAAAATTATATTCTTGAGGATAAGTAAACCATGGTGAATGCCTATATTGATTAAGCCAATTCCAGAGGATTTTTTTCCCTTGTACCTATAGAAAGAACTATCGAGACCTGCACAATATTAAAAGTTGTGACGAATATTTTGTTTTTTGGAAAAGGGGAAAATCATCAATATATGTATTAAGAAAAGTGAACAATTCCGGAAAGTTTTAGTTCATTAATGCATGCATCTAACAAGACACGTATGAAATTAAGTACTTTTATACAAATAACTGAATGGATTTTCAAGGACTAGTGGAACAAATTGAGGTAGATCTAATACAATATTTAAATTTGGATACACTCAAGAATACTTTTGCATTATATCGTTTTAATACTTTTTTTTTTTTTTTTTTTTTTTAAATTTCAGAATCCATTCCTTTCCCCGTAGACTTGTTTCAAATATAAATATGTTGACTACAACATCTCCTCTAATTAACGTTTTGGGTTCATTTTTGACCCGTTGTAGTAATTACGTTATTAAAACCTTGTTTAAAGTATTCATAGTGACATGGCTAATGAGGGTTTTATTGTGGATGGCAGACATTATAAGGATTGGTTGGCATATATGAACGAAGATGATGGAAATCAGAATCCTGTGTCTGATGATAATGAGGATCTAATGAGTAATTACAGTGGCAATCAGTCCATTCGTTCTGATCATGATACAGATTCTTAAATAGAGCTAACTGAGGATGAATTGTGCAAAAAGTCTGACCACAAACATTCAAAAATATGCTGTAAATGTAATAACACGGGTTGCAAGAATCACTCTGAATCTAAATGTCTCTGCCGGAACTGTGAAGATAAAATTTTAATTTATTTGTTAGTGTAGCAGAGAGCCCCTCACAGTTTCTTTATTATTTAAGATATTGAATTACTTTCTGTTTCAGAATGAGCAGAACACGCTTAAATATGATAAGAAGAAAGATGACACTCTTAAAATTCATTTTTACATATTGATTTTTATACTATTTGAAGACTTGGATTTTTTTTGAACTTTTTTTTTCTAATCCAAATATGTTTTTTTTTTTTTTTTTTGGAAAGTATAAAAACAAGTTATTTTTATTGTATTTGTATTTAGAAATGTGTCACGTTTGTTATGTATCCTTTAAAAAATTATTATTATTTATTAACGTCCACTTTTTACTACTAAGGCTAACTGGATTATCTAAAGGTTACTACCCTTTTCTAGCCAGGGTGGGACTTAGGATTTTATTTACTGAATTTCGTCACTAAATAATTTCCCTTGCCCAGGCGGGAATTGAACTCGCCACTCTAGGATTACCATGTGAGATTAAAGGCATCGCTTTAACTCACATGACTAACCTGAGCCCCATTAAAAAATTATATTAAACAAATTTATTTAAAAAATTTAAACTTTTTTTGTGTGGAACATAAGAGACCCATGGTAGAACTTATGCAACTTTAAAACATGGTAGTAGTTGAAGGTTAAATATTTAATTTTCCCCCTTCTAAATTTGCTGTTTATAACAGCGTGGTACTCACTGTAAATGGCTTTAATCAGGTGAGCTGAAGGTTTTTGGAATAAATTTGTGAAGAGTAGAGGATAGTATAAACTGTGGGCAGAATGAAAAGAAAGGATGAGCAGAGACCGGCGGATGAATTGGATTAAATAAAGAGCTGAACGGGGCTAATGGCCACTTGAATTGAAAAGTGAATAAATTGGAAATAGAAGAAGGTTGAGTGGAATGGGCTGCCGGTCTGGACAGGTTCTGACCTTGTCACTCAACTCCCCTTTCCTCAAACCTCAACCTCTCTCACAGTTTATTACTCTTTACAAAGTTGTTTCTAATCATTCAGAACGAAATATAAGTGGGGGGGGATACAATTTTATTTATTACATTCCCAATGAGTTACTGCTTCTCGAAATCCCTGCAGTTATATGACAGTGATTAGGTGCAGACGGTCTAATTCCCAGCAACTCCGCATAATGCCCTTTCTAATAGAGATGTTTTGCCTCCCCAGTTGTTGAGTTACAGTGGGGAAAAAAGTATTTACACAGCCCGTTTTCTCTTTTTATTTTATTTATTTATTGTCATTAGGCACTGAACTCGCGAGGGTTATTTGTGCCTAGGCGGTCAACGGTCCTAATTCGTTTCGTTTCCTACGGTTGTCCTTCTTTTCAAAGAGATTTGGTCCACTCGTGGTCCCTCCTTCAGCCTCCATGGGTCTCTCCTATTTTGTTTTCTATCGCCATCCTACCACAAATACCAAAAACACAGAAGCGTTTTTTCTTTAAATAATAAATTAAAAATTGAAAAAAATTCATTTGAGTTTTCCCAATAATAACTACAACTAAAACATTGATCATATTAAAAAATATATTTAAAATAACATAATCACTAGAAAAAAAGTATTTTCACACTTTCTTTGTTTCTACATAAGTACGAAGGTCTGTTTGTTTTCTTGTTGTTGTTTTTTTTTTTACTTCCTGCCGTATAATCCTGTTAATTTTTGTCAGTACTCGAAAATATTTCAATCGTGTAAGATCTACATAATTTTAACTGCTAAATAATGCTCAAAACAAGTGAACTGAGTGCTGCCTGTCGCGAAAAAGTGATTTTATTCCACAACCAACAAAATAATATCGTGAAATATCAGATTTCTTGGGTCTTCATTTTCCTAAAGTAAGATAGGTAATTAAGTGAAGTGAAGAATTAGGTTCATCTGCAAATAATCGACACTAAATGCTGTCCCAGGATACTAATTGAAAGAATGGAGAGCAAAATAAAAATAGAAACTTCTAAAAATCCAGTTCTAAGTGCCGTAGGTAATATGGTCGAATCAACTTCTGGGGCATATGTCGGTATAACGGTAAGGGATGTTTTGAATTCTAAAGGACTCACGGTCGTGGTATGACACGCGACTCGTGGTCGTGGTATGACACGCGACTCGTGGTCGTGGTATGACACGCGACTCGTGGCCGTGGTATGACACGCGACTCGTGATCGTGGTATAACACGCAACTCATGGTCGTGGTATGACAAGCGACTCGTGGTCGTGGTATGACACGCGACTCATGGTCGTGGTATGACACGCGACTCATGGTCGTGGTATGACACGCGACTCATGGTCGTGGTATGACACGCGACTCATGGTCGTGATATGACACGCGACTCATGGTCGTGGTATGACACGCGACTCATGGTCGTGGTATAACACGCGACTCGTGGTCGTGGTATGACACGCGACTCGTGGCCGTGGTATGACACGCGACTCGTGATCGTGGTATAACACGCAACTCATGGTCGTGGTATGACACGCGACTCGTGGTCGTGGTATGACACGCGACTCGTGGTCGTGGTATGACACGCGACTCGTGGTCGTGGTATGACACGCGACTCGTGGTCGTGGTATGACACGCGACTCGTGGTCGTGGTATGACACACGACTCATGGTCGTGGTATGACACGTGACTCATCTCACCATATACTCTCTGTTTCTAAGAACACTAAGCAGTTTTCTCGTGTGCTAGGTCTGCCTCACTAGTGATCCCATTTAACCACAAATTCTCCATTTCTATGTAAAAACTCCGATGAGCTAAAGGGTTGTAAGGGAGAAGGGGTTATTGAAGCCTGGAAACAAGAAAGTTGAAAAAGCTCTCTTAATACCTGAGTTACGAAAAAAAATATAGAACAACAATAGTAGAGCATGAATAGCTTAACATGATTGGTACCATTCCATTTAGAAGATGTGTGGGTTTACGTAAGGCTGAAAACTAAAAAATCCGCATATCTCGGTTAATATTCAGGTTAGAGAAAATATGTATATAAAAAATAATTTGTAGGTAATTTAATTTGCAATAAGACTAGTTATGTGAAATTGTTCGATCCGACTTATAATAATGAGATATTTCAAATTTTCGAAATTCACCCCTCTAATCCCCTTTCCCACTAGTCTGACTTATGTCATTAACGAACTTCATATTTCTTTTTTTTCTTGAATTTTCTTTTATATACATATATATAATTTTGAATGACTCCTGAGGGTTGATGGACATTTGAGGAAATTATTTGAAAATTGTGTGGTGAGCACAATCTCAATAGCTAATTTCCCAAGAGGGAAATCTGCTAATAATCTAACAACCTTAGAAAACCTGGTACTTGTGTATTATATCCACCACATTTTAGTTCCACTAGTTCCACGCTAGAGTGCACTACTGTTTTAAGTAGTACGATTCATTGCCCGCAAGGGAGGTTATACTTACCTTATAACCTTCTACGGAATTATAATGATAAATAAAAGAAAACACAATTTTTAAAAATAAAACATTTTATTCACATTTAGGCGGGAAATGTGTGGAAATATAATTTAAAATGCACTGAAATGTGTCCTTTCCCATGGTGCTGTCGCCATATGAATTCTACCAAATATGATTCAATGCATTACAAATGAATTTTACTTCCTACGAACCAAGTGCCAATCCGAACGCTGACTTGCTCACCACACTTTCTTACATTACACTTCCAAAAAAGACATTTTTCCACTATAAAGTTTCATACAATGTGATTTAGAACACTTTCTTCTGATAGCCAAAATATTCCTCTCCTGTAAATATTAAACAATATTAAAATAAACAGCGTCTTCTTCAGTCGTTGGCAAATCCCAAAGAGGCATTTTTAAAGGACTAAGAAACACTAAACAGCACAATAAACAGCAAACGCAAATAAACAGCAAACGCAAATAAACAGCAAACGCAACTATGACAAAAGATAACCTCATTAGCCTGGGAGAGCTAGCGTCGCACTTCAGTAGCGCATTCTAGCGTGGAACTAGTGGAACTAAAATGTGGTGGCTATAATACACAAGTACCGAAAACCTAAACTGAGGGTTTCAAAAAAGCCAATGTAAATGGTCGACATTTAGCAATGTTTTAGCATCTTTACTTAGTCTCTTTTAAGCATCCATAATAGTAAATTGGATATTTATGGTTATATTATCTAATTTGAACAGTTTTAGTAACGAGGAGTAGGTTTAAGGAATTTGTGATGCTGAGAAGCAACAAGGCTTTGTTCCAAGACTAGAAGCCTCCAATCCTCTTTCTTTTTACCTCTTCCAACTGTTGAAAGGGTTGCGAAATTAGCTTATTACAATAATACAACAAATTCAATAAAACAAGTCGCAGTGGCATATTATGTTTTTGATCTCCGTTATTTGAGCTAATATATTTTTAATGGTTATGCAATATTTTCAAGAAAAAAATGTAACTTCTTGAAATGGTAGCAAACCTCCCATCCATATTCCAGATATTTGATGTGAATACTTCACCAATTTCTTTAATACTCACGCAGTGCCCTCTTTATTTCCAGTATTTATATTAACTAAATTTCGTACTATCAATGGAAAGTAAAATATCATTTTTGATGATTTATTTTTTTAAAAAAATGATTATAAATGAACTTTTTCATTTAAGGAATAAAAAAACATCAGAGAGCCACGAGGATGAGCTCACGATACCTATGCTATCCCCAGGCATCAAATTTCACTACATGAAATGCTCTAAAATGAAACCGAGTTAAATAAAATCCACCTCTGATGAACTTTGCTAAACTGTCCAGCGTTCTATTTTATTTACAATTGTTTTTATTGTAGAGCATGCAATTATTTTTGATTTTAACTAACTTGGCATGGGCAAAGGGGTCAGTTTGCGGGCTTTACAAACCGTTCCCCGCCCAATTAAATTGTAACAGGTCCTTTTGTTGAAGGGTAAAATGCTCTTGAAAAGGCAGTATTCTCTTGAAAAAATATTTTCCCCGAGGGGCAAGCAGCTCAGTTAAACCTCCAGCTCCTATCTTCCATTTCTCCTCCTACAAGTTTTTAAATCCTTTTACGTCTCCCCAAGTGAATGAAACGATACTTACGGCTTAGAGAAACCAAGAGCTTAACTTTGATACTTTAACTCCGAAGTAAATTCGGAATCGATTGTGACCGACAATTACTTCTGTTTACAAAAGGATCGTAGCATTATACCAAAACTCAAATTAAATTATCTGAAAGAACTTTTAAATTCATGACAAATCCCCACAAACAGTTAGTAAACGTAACTACATATACATGTGTGTACCTCCTTGAAGGAAATCGAAAACATAGGCAAAATTGTTAATTAAATTTCGTTTTAAATTCACTCCACTGGTTCGAATATCTTGTTTACTTATATCTATTGTTTTTACACACTACGTTATATGGGTTAAACAGTTATGTTCTGCTCGTTTCCGTATTATTTTCATTCAAATCAGAACAGTAAATCTGGTGCAATTATTTTCTCAAATAAGCGAAATCATCTAATTTTAATGAAAATCAAGCAAGAGATGAAAACACCAATGGTATTCTACCTATTTCATTTCCGAGATGCCCCACTAAATTTTCTTCAGTTGGAAAAACGGGGTTTGTAGCCAACTTCTACCCGTTTCCCAAATGTCAACTCAGCCACGTAAGGTAATATAGAATCTTCTTTAATATATAATTCGTGTACAATGTTTGAAAATGAAACAAGTATTTGTGGCAGGACTTATTATGCTGCGGGTAGTTTCTACATAGTTTCTAATGAAAATCAGCTGAAACTCTAGTTGTTAGAAGTTCTTTAAATTAATTATCATATATTGTATCCTAGTGGACGCAATTAAAGTTAAATTAATTCGCAATGGCTAATTCCTAATTTTAGTATATTTTCGCCTTGAGCGGCGAGATCGAATCCCGCCTGGGCAATAGCAATTTAAGTAGTGACGGACTCACTAAATAAAATCCTTAGTCACGCCCTGGCTATAAAAGGGTGGTAACCTAGATAACACGTCCCAAACAGCCATAGTAGCAAAAATTGGTCGTCAATAAATAATTGAATACTATATTTTTGGGTTAATAGTAATGAAGTAAACAGCTGATCCCTTAGTTATTGCTCATTTTATGGAAGACAAGTAAAAAACGCCCTACCTGATACCAAGTCACTCTTACATTGGCCAAAATGTTCTAGAAGATTGAATCAGTAATGTCCAAAAGAAATGTTTCTATAAAACTAAAATCTTATAATTATTATTTTAAGTATATAATACTTAAAATAATACATACGTAATGATAAATAATTTAAAAAAATTATCGAAATTAAATATGTGTGTATATGTAATCATCACATGAAAAAAGCTTTTTTTTTTTCATTGCAAGAATGAAATGAATACATTGTCATCTCTCTGTGTGGCAGTTATATTATTTATTAGTTTTTTTTCTGAAAATTTAAAGGACAAATTCAGTGTTTATATTATTATTATTTATATATCCTTCAAATTTGGTGGCAAGGGTCTCCAATAAAAAAAAATATCTTCGGTGCAAACTTAATTGAAACTGCCCTACATGTATCGAGGCTTATTTGCCACCTCTTCAGGGGCTATCCCTTTTTAAAAGAAAAATTATTAATACCATTAATTTAACACATCCCTTAATAATTCTTTTGCTATATATTGTATTAGTAGGTGCCTACATCTATGATATATTTATTAAATCTAATTATAAATTGCTACTTACATTTCTGAAGTGCTCGTTTACCTTTTACATTACGTTGCGACTGTCCTCACAGAGGAGGCATATGATACTGAGAGGTTCCCGAGGTAGGTTAAGTCAGCTGACTAAAAATCGATTATTTTCAAGTCAATCGTGAACTTGATTATCTCGCGTCATAACTTAAAATCGGTTAGTTTAATATAAAATGTTATAGAATATATGATTGAGTTTATTACTGCCCTTTTTCTATTTTTTATTATGTGTTATATGTTCTCTCTTTTATTTTCTGTTTAGTATTATTTATTTCTTTATCAATTACTTGAAGTTTTTCAAAATTGAAGGTGTGTTTCCTGGAGATAGCATTATCCGTCAAAGCAATTTTATTTTCATTATTATCTATACTTTTTACGTGTTCCTTTAACCTTTTATTCAGCAGCTGCGAGGATTTTATTGGAGATTCTGGTCATAAAACTTGAAGAATTTATAAATAATAATTGGTCCAGAATAAGTAGAATTATTATTATTTATAAACGTCCAATTATTGGATTTTATTTAATGGGTTTTGTCACTAAATAAATTCCTACTGCCCAGGTGGAAATCGAACTCGCCGCTCATGTGAACTTAAGGCCAACGCTTCAACTTACATGGCTAAAGTTTATAGTCTTCGTTATAATTTTCAAAACATATTGTTAAAAATAAATAATATTTAGTTCCTTTCCCTCAAGTTACCAAATAATGACAGATAATGAGAATGTCTTTGTTAACTTCATCCTCCTCCTCCCAAAAAAAAAGGAGATCATGATGTTGGGGTTTTATTATAAAAACATTTATTTTGCGACTCTCGATATAATATTATATACAGATTGTATGCGAATTATATTGGGTTTGTAGAAACAGGTCAGACTGAAGAAAAAAAAGGAAAATATAGGCTAGAGGGGAAAGAATTCCAAATAAAGAAATGACATAAGTCCAGACGACGAATAAATTTTAATACGAACAATATTTGATGCCAAGAATTATGACCAAATAAAATAAGGATCAACGTGCAAAATGTCATCTTAAACCAAATAGAAACCAATAAGCCATTAATAAAAGATTACATTTGTTCCAGATAATGATATCATTCCGAGCTATTGAGGGCAAATTAAATAAAAAATGGAAGGTCTTAAAAGCTACTGAGATGAAAGAACAATAAAAAAGTAAATGGTAAAATATAAGTGTACGGGAGAGCGAGAATAATAGAGAGAGAGAGAGAGAGAGAGAGAGAGAGAGAGAGAGAGAGAGAGAGAGAGATATGAGAGAGTGAGAGGGGGTATTTATCTCCGAGATAAATGAATAAAAGGAGAAAGGAGAGAAGTTTGAAGACATGACTTTAAATCTCTCCTCAGCCTTTATTCGGACTGTTAGTCGAGGATAATAACACCCAGAGATAATCGGCAATCCGAAATTTATTTCTCAACCCTCTTGAGTGTAGGAGGTAACCAACCAATGGATCTATTCAAGGACCTGATAACTGGCTCTCTGGATTGGAAATTAATGGGGTCTTTTATGGGACTCCTTCTAGCGAGCTCCTAGTTCGCCATTCTCATCTAACTGAGTTTGAGGGATGAATATCATTCGGCTCAATGGGAAAGAAGTCCCAACGGGATTATCTTACCAACGTCCTACTGTTTCAAGTGGTAAAATTCTTATTCTAAAACAATGACAAATATGAACTACAACTCATATATTTTCTTATACATTTAGGACTACCACCAATATTTGATAAGATAAAAAATTGTTAGTTTTTAGTAGATTTTTCTTAATGGAAATCAGCTGTTGAGGTCGTACTCATGTCACTATTTTCGAAAAAGTTTCCTCAAATGCCCATCTACGTAATGGACGACTCTCTCTCTCTCTCTCTCTCTCTCTCTCTCTCTCTCTCTCTCTCTCTCTCTCTCTCTCTCTCTCTCTCTCTCTCTCACACACACACACACACGCGCGCGCGCGCGCTTTCTCTCTCTCTTTCTCCCTCTCCTTATTAGTAATTTTTTTTTTACCATTATGGGTTAAAAAAAAACAAAAATCCGAAGACTTAGCCATCTACATGTTTACAGATGTTATAAGACATAAAATGAATATATAAATATTATCTATTAAAATTAATTA
The DNA here is from genome assembly GCA_019009955.1 of Riptortus pedestris. NCBI lineage: Eukaryota > Metazoa > Arthropoda > Insecta > Hemiptera > Alydidae > Riptortus > Riptortus pedestris. The sequence goes on from CM032233.1 coordinate 83,074,662, forward strand.
TATATACGTAGAAATTAATACAGTTACAGAATAATATTATCTGTAGGATCTAAATTTATCTGTTTACAGATGACTTTATTCATTTTTTACAAGTTCACATTTTATGACACGTTTGGTTTTTTTCTATAGAATCAGAGATTTTTAATACATCTTTTTGGTCATTCCTTCAAATGCCTACTAAAGATGGATGGCTCTATTTGGATATATATATATATATATATATATATATATATATATATATATATATATATATACGGTAGAGCGTCGATTATCCGAACTAATGTTGTTCGGATAATCAAAATTTTTATTTATTTTGTGTTAATTTATTTTCTTATAAATAATAAGGAAAAGAGAGATCTAAAAAACTTCGTAAAAAAAAACAAGTTTGTTTATTTATTTAAACATAGTATGAGCATAGTGAAGAAACGAGTGTTATGAAATACATACATACATATGTATAAGTTGTCTAATTGAGCTACATGTACAATACAAATACAGTGTTCACATCACAAAGAACGGTTTGAAACTGAAAGTAAGCTATCCAACAACCAGTTATATGAACGGAAAGGGTTTCACAGAATCTAATGCAATGAACAAATTAGGTAGTGTATACAGTTCTAAGTAAACCAATGCTATTCAACGTCTAATTTCATTGAACACACATTGAACCAGATACAGATATGTAAAGAATCAGTTTCTGAGAAATAGTTAATGATGGCTTCCGTTATAGACGTTCTGAGAAAAATAATTTTATTTTAGTTTAATTTTATTCAAAGAAACAATAATTATAACATACCAATAAGTAAACTAAATGATCAGTTTAATTAAAATTACACATTAAAAAAAAAAAAAAAAAAAAAAAAAAAAAAAAAAAAAAAATGGTTCCGATAATTGACGTTCGGATAATCGACGCTCCACTATATATATATATTATCCGATTTCCCTTAGGAGATATCAGCTATTGAGGTTTTGTTCACGATGCGTCCATCATAGGAGTATACAAATTGTTCTACAATGGGGCCATAATGGGTCAATGAATAAAGACTTCTTTTCTTCCTGAAAACATCAGTTTTATTTATTTCCCCGACGCGTTTCAAGCTCTATGGCTCTATCTCAAATTACAATTTTCAATTTTATTTTTTTTGGTAAATTTTGAACATGCACCAAATACTTCCATCTTTATAATTGTTAATTTTGTTTTTAAAATTTATCCAATTGAATCTAGTCAATTAAAGCTTATGCCGAATATTGTGAATTTTTTACTCTGTGCGGAATTACGTAGTGATAAAATGAAGATACGATCTCACTAATAGATTGTGAGACGAGATCAAGTTTCCCAGTCCAATATGAGGGAAGTCTGCTTAGCTTACGCAGTTTCGGCGTAACAGACGTTTTTAAGTTATCATTTCAATAATTTCATTTATTTTTATGTTATAATTAAAACAAAATTGAAAACGTCTATAAAATGTAATTGAAAACAATTTGTATTGTTACCATGTATTGAACTACTGATGGAGAAATGATTCTCAGAATAGTGACTTCATAAAAGCACTTTTGAAGTATTGGCTGCAATATGTCATTCTGAACTGGGGAAATCTAATAAATCACCTCTGTTGGTCTGCCAATTAGGGTTGGGCAAACCTCGCCACCTACTCCGATTGTAGAAACCCCGTTTCCTATTTTCGTCTTATTGGCATTGTAGACAGGATCACTGACAGAAATTGTTGGACATTCTTGGATGATCTATAATAACCATGATTTTGATTGCCCTAACAAACATCCAACCCCCTCTACTTTCTATCTCGGATGTGTCCGATATAAGTACTTGTGATCGAAACACAATGGCGCCTCGAATCGACAGGCAAAAAAATCCCTCCAGGGTGAAAAAAATATATAACAATAGAGCTTAAAGAATCCATTACAGGGAGGATGAACTTGAGGCCCGATTTACAAACTTTATTATTGGAAGGAAGAGAATAGTTTTCTTCAGGGGTAAGTAAAGTTAGGGCTTAGAGGGAATGAAAGTGGGCGGAGGTAAAGCTGAAGAAGACAGGAGAAGGTTTTGCTCCGAGTCAGAAGGCACAAAGGCTAGGCCGTTTCCTTCCTCTGTCCAGATCCCAATTAGTGACCACCCCCCCCCCTTCTCCTCATAGCAATTCCCTACCACCCTTACTTCTATGCTCTCCTCTCCCCCACCCCAGATTTAAGGATTAAAAATCCAGCAAAGTATTAAGTGTAAACGAAATCGGAGTCTGTGTCCCGTGGTACAGCCTTTTCAAGAACAGACCACCACAGATTTTACTCGTTTTGAAGTCAGAAAAAATATATAAAAAGTCCGTCACGCAGGGACTGCGTAAACTAAGCAGATTTCCAACGTGAAGTTATACAATAGAGAAATCTCCATATTAGAGCCGAACATTTACGTCAAAGGGCCGAACTAGCTTTTGGCGGGAAACTCAATCGTCTGTTACGGCCCAAATTTAATAAAAATGCCAATATCTCGGTTAAAATTCAAGATAGAGAAGAAATGTATAGAATAATAATTATAGTAAATTTAATTTACAATAAGATTGGTTCTATACAATGTTTTGATCCGACGTATGATAACGGAGATATTTCGAATTTTCGAAAATCCTCCCCTCTAAACCCCCCCTCCCACTGTTCCGATTTCAGCCATTAACGAACTTGATCTGTCTTTTTGCATAAAACGTTTAAATACAGAGTTTGGTAAGGATCAAACAAAAATTGCGACCGCTAGAGCGTAAACAGACAAATATATATATATATATATATATATATATATATATATATATATATATATATATATACGGACCTCATTTTCGTCATCTCCTGGGTAGGATCGATGGACTTTTGAAGAAAAATTTCGAAAATCCCGTCATGAGTACGACCTCAATATCTGCTAAAACAGCAAATGCAGGACATTATCAACTAAATCGCTATATCACTTAAAGTTACGAGTTTGTATTTCTGGGTTGATAAACTGAAATTACAGCATTGTCCTAAGTCCTTATCAAAAGCGAGTTAAAAGTCAGTGTGATCTTTGGTAACCTGAAACACGCAAACTCAGCTCGTGAATTAAAGTCCGTCAAGCAAGGACTGTGTAAAATAAGATTTCCCAAGTGAAGTTTTACAATACAGTTACGGAAACTGCCGATCAAACTTTCTGCGGAATCGCACGAACAGAACCGACAATAGCCGATCTCATCTATCCACACACACTTCAACAATAAATAACTCCTCTAAACGTCGAGTTAGCGTAAAAACGTATATAACAAAAATTGTAGAAAATTACATTTACAATAAGAGTAGTTGTATACAATTTTTCGATCCGGCGCATAATAACAGAGATATTAAGAATTTTCGAAATTCCTCACCTCTAAACTCCCCTCCCACTAATCGGATTTCAGGCGTTCACGAACTTGATCTTTCTTTTTAAATAAAACGGTTAATAATATCGAGTTTGGTAACGATTAAACAAGAATTGCGACCGCTAGAGCTGTAACAGATATATCGTTTTCATTTTCGTCACCTACTCGGTAGGATCGATGGACAATTGAAGAAATTTTTCGAAAATCGTGTCATGAGTACAGCCTGAGTAGCTGATGGCCATTAATTAAATTTCAATTTCGGTTTGCATAGGCTTCTCTCAATGCAGCGCGCCAAGGACGTGGACATCTGCTTATTTTAGGAGCGATATTGGATTTTGATTGGATTTTTATCTTTCATCATTTCCCCCAGGCTATATCACTCGATTTTCACTTCAAACTTAATAAATATTCTGTATTATATAATCCTCGCTTACAATTCTTATCCGTCTTCGCAATCCTGGGCATCTTGTACTTAGATAACTCTTTATATATTGTATGTTACACGTTCTCTCTTTTTCACACACACATTCTTCTCTCTCTCTCTCTCTCTCTCTCTCTCTCTCTCTCTCTCTCTCTCTCTCACACACACACACACACACACACATTAAATATACAAACTACAACTGTTTCGAGGTACTCATCAATTTTGTGTTACAGTAAATTCTTGAGGAGGTCCACAGAGAGAGCTTTAATTATTTATTAACTATCTGGGCACGCACAATTTGCGGTGGTCTTCTGGTCCGAGGGAGCCAGCCTTAATAAATTAATCTCAGCCCATTAAGTTACCCTCTGGAATAGTTGGCAACAGCTCCCAAGAATATATACATTAGCCCGATGTGAACCTATATCCCGCAAATGATACTAAATTTGTAAAACGAACTGAGGTTGGCGCTTTCAAGCAAATTGAAAAAGAAAATTTTGAAACAAACACTTAAATTTTTGTTAGAAGCCACCACACTTTTTCCTTTTTCAAAAACAATGTTTTCACGTATTACGTGTCAAACGAACTTATACAAATCGTTATAAAATAATATGTTTTCACTGTGTGAATTGATTTATCACTTTATTTTCTCCCATCAAGTAGTCCAACATAATTGTAAGCATCGGTAACATATGGAAACGCTTGTTCTACAGACAAAACGTCATCAGCATATCGAACTTGCTTTAAACTCCAACCATAGAAAAATTGTTTTTTTGATTAACCAAGAGAGAGGTAAAGTGCAGCCTCCGAATCACCAACAGAGCAACAGGACTTGTTGCAAGATGTCATTGAAGCATAGCTACTTTTTTTTCCTGTATTTATTTATATGGATTACCTGCGTTTATTTTGTCAATCGGTTGTGAGTTCCATTAACTTAATATTTTCTCATATAAATTGCGTAGTAGTGTGTAGAATAAATAAACACATGTAATGTAGTAATGAGTAATGAGTGCACTAGTTAATGGTTCCGTAGTACTAATAATCAGCAAAGGTGCATAACTTTCTTTCGAAATTCCAACATAAAATTAATATACATGTAAAATAATGACTTAAAAATCTGAAGCCACAGCGGCTTCTTTTAGCAGATTTCCCTTAAGGGAAATCAGCTATTGAGGTCGTACTCATGATGCGAGTTTCGAAAAATTTCTTCAAATGTCCATCGATCCTACCCAGGAGATGACGAAAATGAGGTCCGTTCAAAATTATATATATATATATATATATATATATTGTGTATATATATATATATCTATATATATATATATATATATATATATATTTGTGTGTTATCGCTCTAGCGGTCGCAATTTTTGTTTGATCTTTACCAAACTCGGAATTTAATCGTTTTATGTAAAAAGGAAGATCAAGTTCGTTAATGGCTGAAATCGGACCAGTGGGAGGGGGTTTAGAGGGGGGATTTTTGAAAATTCGAAATATCTCCGTTATTATGCGTCGGATCGAAAAATTGTATAGGTTAAATCTTATTGCAAATTAAATTTACTATAAATATTGTTCTATACATTTATTCTGTATCTTGAATATTAACCGAGATATTTGCATTTGTATTTTGCGTGTGGTCACAAGTAAGCTATGTTCGGACTTTCCGCCGAGAGCTCTGGCGGCCGTTTCTATAACTATTTGTCCCTCGTGAATAGGTTTAGAGGTTAGGTTAACTGTTTTTTGGGGCTAGAAACTACTGGGTTATTACGCCCTAAATAATGTTTTAGGTTTAGAGGTTTTTTACTACTACAGTTGTTATTAGGCAGATTTCTCTATTGTAAAACTTCTCGTGGGAAATCTGCTTAGTTTACGCAGCCCCTGCGCGACGGACTTTTATTATAATTGTTTAATTATCAAAAAGCAATGGTTATAAATAAGAAACTCACAAATATACCATTGCTGTAGTTGGAATTACACGAAAGGTAGGAGAAGAGGTGAATGTCCTCCGTGAATTCCTCCTAATCCTCTGCTCAAGGCAGAGCTTCACAAGATAACAAATTTCTCCAAAACAATGTCCTTCTTAAATGGTTCAAAATGGGTACTATTATGGGTTCGGCATTTCATTTAATTTGATTTGGGGACTTTATCACCATCTCTTTGGTAAGCTCGATGGATATTTGACTTTCTTTTTCGAAGTACAACATCTATAGCTTATTTATCTTAAAAGAAATCTTCTAAAAAAGATTTTTTTTTTTTGTGTAGTTCTTTGACTTCTCACGAAAATCAATAATAAAAAGAGCAACAAATGTTTAAGATCTATTTCGCTCATTGTAATAATAAAATGCGTATAGAAAAATATGCGATTATCATCCGAACTCATACCTTCATAAATTCTTTAATCCAACTAATTTTATGAATCTTCTTTGCTGCGATTGATAGTACTTATGGTTCATTATAAAATGCTATTAAAAGTCGTTCTCCATTTAGTATCAAAGATTTGTCATGAGACATTTGCGGGGTGGTATCCTACCTATAAGAAAACATTTTGAAACATAATTTAAAATTTAAGTCGGGATAGAAGGTACAAGAAGTAAATATTATCTGGTTAATGTCATGGATGTTATTATTTCAGCGGAAGTGGTTCCTAGGAGCGATGAGCCATTGAAGAATGGAGTTAGGTCTTTGTGAATAATAGGGCTGATAGAAGATGATAGAGGAAGGGGAAAGGAGTGGGGAAGAGAGGAAGTTGAGAGGGTAAGTCCGAACTTCCTGTTATTCTTCCATCCTATAGCCAGCGTCGCCCTTGGGAGCGACGAATCATATCTTCAGCCAGAAATAGGGCACCCTACACGCTCAAACAGTTCTTCCACACCACCAATCATATCATGAACTACACTTTTCCTTAACAATTACTGACCCAAAGCATTAATAAATTCCGGGGTTAATTGGTAATGCTCTACATATTCTAATGGATACTTCAGAGATGAAAAATGTCAGCTGACTATGAAGTATCTTGGACTGAATCATGTGGCCTTTTGTGGTAAGTCAAGAGTTTCCCTTCTGCATTTACGGCATTAGAGATCAATGTTCGATTCGCCGGAGCTTCATTCAAGCAGTGTGACGGCGGGTAAAGGTTCAGAGTGGTCCTTTCCTAGCCCAGTCCTTCTCACCATAAGCTGTGCGGTGTATAGAAAATTAAATAAAAAATTATATAATAAAAAAAATGGCGGGTTGTTTGTAAAAATTGAATAATATTGGACTTCTTTTGAAATGTAAGATTAATGATAAATATGATTATATATGTATAATAAATATAATATATAGCTACATGAACTAAAATTAAACACAACTGAGTTATAAAGGTTATTCAAAATTAACTGTTGATTAAAAATATTAAAAAAAAGATTATTTGAATAATTAAATGAAATAAATGTTATTTCATTAAAATAAGAAGAAAAAAATACATTAAATAATATTCTTATACGGTCTTGGACCATGAATAATTTTCCTCTTTTTTTTAAATTAGATAAAATTGCTTAAGACTATATGCATATATAATCTCTAATAACTAATGTTACTATACAAACAAACAATAGAAGAATGATGATCGCCTTCGATTCACGTCAAAGAAGGAAGAAAACCCTCACAGTCTGGGTGAATGCAGATGGACGAATCAGGTACCTGATACTTGATTTCAATGGAATTCCACCATTTTTCTTCCCCGACGGCCGTCCTGGAACTGCTGGGCTCCAAGAAGAATATTTGATCAAATTGTGGAAAAGCCTTGGGCTTGAAGACGTTCTTGGAATTGCAAGACGCTGGAGAGTGCTGGGCACTGCAGTCGCTTGGCCTGTAGAAAAATATACTCCTCACACACGTCGATTGTCATCAGTTGGTTGCCGAAAGGTCCCGAGCAATTCCGACTCACGCTATTCACTACTTAATATTCTAAACATTACTAAATTAATAAAAATAACTTTTTACACAAATGTGTTGGCCACAACAAGCACCTAATGTATATGTTGTCTAGCAATAGCGAGCATGGACCTGAGTAATGTTTAGAAATCTAACCTCGGTAGTCGTTAGTTTTGAAGTATAAATACATTTGGAATTCAAACCCTGGACCCCTAGTACAGAAGTGTGGTCCATCATGTCATCATCAAATCTGTGTGCTTCGTGAATGGCTCTCCGTGTTCCCTCAGATCTAGGCTTCCTTTCCTTATCTCCTAAAAGTTCTAGCAAGGCCAGTAAATATATACACGTCTTAACCTTGGAATCTAATTATTGTGTTAAGACAAATACATCTCTTCAAGGGCTTATATCATCTCTACAAAATAAAAGTGTAAACGATGATGCACTGCACGGAAAGCGCACTGTTACTTAATTAATTAATACTTAATTATTACTTTGGAAGCGTGGCCATTTTAGCAGATTTCCTTAAAGAGAAATCAGCTATTGATGTCGTACTCATGACGCTATTTTCGAAATTTTTCTTCAAATGTCCAACAATCCTACCCAAAAGATGACAAAAATGAGTTCCGTCCAAAACTCTATATATATATATATATATATATATATATATATATATATATATATATATATATTTGTCTTGTTTGATCGTAACCAAACTCGATATTTAGTCCCTTTATGTGAAAAGAAAAGTTCGTTAATGGCTGAAATCGAACCAGGGGGAGGGAGGGTTTAGAGGAGGAGTATTTTGAAAATTCAAAATATCTCCGTTACTATACGTCGGATCAACAATACTCGGTTATGTAATAAACCACATTATTCGAAGCTTAAATACCAAATATTGTTTTCAAGAGACCTTTATTATACGAGATTCGTGCAAATATGTTCCGGTGCCCCCACCCGTCTTAAGTTTTTGTACTGCTTAAATTTGATTGATTGAGATAAAAATTATCCTGATTCATTATAACTTTCAATACTAGATATAGTAAATAGTTTTCAATCAATTGAATATGTTATATTCTTATATATTTCAGTAATTGTTTTTCTTTCCGGTGAGTCAGGTTGGCAGACCTGCTTGTTAGCATTTCAGACACTTCCCGCCTGGAGGTGAAATTATTATTATTTGTATTTATTCCCTAAATATTGACGGTGGTGTTAAGTGTTAGCACTGTGTAGATTTATCAATTGTAAAACTTCACCAAGGAAATCTGCTTATTTTATGCAGCCCCTGTGGGACGGACTTTTTTGATCCGCTCTCCCCACGGGTTACATTTATCCATGAACGAACATGATGTTTAGTTTTATAAAATCCGTTTTAATTTCGAGTTTAGCAACGATGGCAATCACTAGAGCATATTACATATATAATATACATAACATAGTATATATACTCGGCATTTGGGTTGGCTGGTGGAGGTCCATCATCAACGGAAGGATCAAACGATCAAACACCTCCACTCTTTATACTTCTTTTATTACAGACAAAGTACTTTCGGGGCGAGCCGTCCCATGTTCAGTGTGTGTGGCAGACTCCCCGGAGATGTCGGCTCAATAGGGACCAACTCTAGAGCACTGAAGATGGGACGGTTCGCCCCGAAAGTCCTTTGTCTGTAATAAAAGAAGTATAAAGACCTATAAGAAGTATAAAAGTGTTTGACCTTTTGATCCTTCCGTTGATAATATATATACTTCCAGGGAACCTGGGTAGGGACGAACTACAACAAATCATTACAGAACTCTTATAACAACTGTTCAAATAATATTAATTTTGCCTTTGCTGATAATTTAAATGAACTTGTAATCGTCATTGTCTGTTAACCATTTTAAGATGTAGAACTTTCGAAGAATATAGCATGGTTCCAGTTGGAGGATGGGGTTACAGGAGGGAGCAGAAATGCTACAAACAATACGAAAAACAATACAGCGTAAAATTAAGGCTCACACAATTTCACCCTTATGCTGAGAGAGAAAAAGAAAGGAACTGAGGAGGTATAGTGGTTGAAATAAGAATGGGAGGGAATTGTGGGAGATGGTGAAGGGAGTTGTGGCGGAAGGGGGAAGGGGGCGAATATTGTTGAGGGTGTACCAAATGGGGCCTATGCTAGTAAGGGCCTTTGTGTGCTCGGCTCTACCATTCCCGAGTTATTGGCATCGCTTACTTTTATATTATATTATATATCTCCTCTCCCTATCAGCGGACTACTACTAGCCACTCCGGATTGAAGGGGAAATAAACTGCGCTTCATTCAACCTACTTTATCACTAGACACTCTCTTAGATAATATTCCACTAGTTGGGAGTTCTCACTTTTTCTCTCCATTAACAACACTAGCACCAATTCCCTTTCCTTCAAATTTCCATAAATTGAACATTTTAATCGGTTAGACCAAAGCCGTTAAAATTTTGCAGCAGATTTCCACGTGCTGGTATGTCACACTATTGATCTCTTCTCACCATATGATTTAAATATCAAAGTAAAAACTCGAAGAGTAAAAGTGGGGGTTTTCTGTGCGTGTGTGTGTGTGTGTGTGTGTGTGTGTGTGTGTGTGTGTGTGTTTGAAGGTGTGTGTTGTTTGTATAATCGCTTATCTGGAAGGTAGTTGATCCCATAAATACGAGGTCCAGACTTCTTCAGAAATTAACAAGGGAATGGAGAGGGTAATAATGACAACCAATTACCCACGAACTTCTACATGACGCTATTCAGCAATAAAGCCATCAGGTAGAGTGGAGAGAATTCCCCTCGACGCCTGAATTGCCAGAAGGGTATTCCTGCAGGCCAAGTCCACGATCCTCCTTTAGCAGAAAACTCTTTTTTAGAACCTTCTAAATCAGAAGCCTCATACGACGGAGGGTTCATTAGATAAATGACTAGCATACGCCATCAAGAAGATTGCGCCACCTTGACCCCCTTAAGGCTAGCGATGACTCCGGCATCGCCAAGAGGGTAAAGCGATTCCTTCGGGGTTGTATTACAGCGGCTCGGGCTTCGCCCTCAAGATTACCTTGCTATATATTTTCTTTTTAATTTTTTTTTTATTTTTTTTTTTATTTTTTTTTTTATGTGATCTGAAACAATCTTTATTTAAGTCTCTTAATCATATTATCTAAAATTCATTATATTTTTTTGAGAATTTGGATTATTTATTGAAAATAGAATCTTTAAATGAAGAATAAGAAACACACAAAAAAAGAAAAGGAAATAAATAAAAAGGCAGCTAATTACTAAAGATCATAAACTAATAGGTGTGCTAAGACATGGTTTTTGTTTTAAAAAAATAAAGAAGCTACAACCTATTATTATGTGAGTTGTTACCCTTAACCGTACTTCGTTAATACTAATAGCTTTAAAAAAATAAAGAAACAATAATTATAATTATGGATAATTTGTTTTTTCGCTATAACTCATGAAGTACAATCCTTGGTATTTTAACACTTTCCTGAACAAATATTAACAAATCGTTATAAAATTCGTGTCTGTCATCTTCTTAATGTATTTCTAGATAAACTGCTGCAGTATAGGGTTAAAATAGTACATTAGATAAAAAAGTGTTTCATAATCTCAAGTTCATTACTATTGCATAGTGGACTGAAGGAAGTAGGCTGAAACTTAAAGAGCAATGAATTCAGACTTAGTCTTTGAAACCTGTCGCCGACAAGCCTTACTTGGGAAATTATTCTTAATTTGTTTATATGGCACCTGGATCTGTGATAGTCTTCCCCAAAGGAAAATTTTGTTATATTCCTTTATCATGCGCTGAAGGTTGACGTTGATACTTTCTCGAAGTCTTTACTTAAGAGGTAGTTCTCTATTTTTTTTAATAAAGTCATCTTTATTCCGTAAAAGTATGTCCGAGTCTTGTAATTTCCACAAATCCTCAGCTACAATGAATAACAATACTTCACTTAATTCACTAATGAAAAACCAATTCGTTTAAAGCGAGAGAACGCAATTCTCAAGCGTTCATCTAAAAAAAAATGTTAAAGATTGCCTGGAAGTCTTGAGGTGTTGTTTAGTCGAGTGACCCAGCAGTAGTCGGTGGCTCAGTGGTAGTGTCTTCATTCTGTAACTATAAGATCTGGAGCTCAAACCCCGCCGGGAGCAACTACTTGTTTCTCTGGATTTTTTTTTTTAACTTTTTGTTTCTAGGGCGTCTATATAATATAATTATATATAATAATAATAAATAAATGAAAAGTTGCTTTTAATTAATGTCATTTAATATTTAACGTACTCTATATATTTAAAGAAAATTCGAATGCTTTCTGTCAAAAGTATAATAGGTATAAGAAAATATTTAATATTGTACAAGAAATACATCACTATTAATTGATAAAATAAGTATATAACAATTATCAAGAATAATGCGGATATTTTGATATTTATTTTTAATTTAGCTTTACCCGATTATTTCTAATTATTTTATTTTAACATTAAGAAAGATAATTAAAATTTTCTAGCTCTAGATATAAAAATATTATTTAACAGTTAATACGTTAGAGATATATTTATATATGGTTGGCCTTGCTCAGTGACACATATTATTATCATCAAATGAAATATTTTATCAAGAGGCTCCTAAACTGCTCGTATTTGATTGAACAGAATGTCAAAATATCATCTAGAGAGGATTGTATTAAAATTCATTCTATTCTTTTTACACCATTGTCATCCCCAATAAAATTTGTATCTACACACTGATAAAGTTTCGTTCAAATCGGTGGGGGGGAAGGACGTGAACTCTCCTTATTAGCTCCTGCACCCTAAATGGCATTCGTCTGTTAGAACTAGCATATATACGGTTTACGGGGTTGTTATATGGTAATGCTTGCTGGCAAACCTTTAAAAAAAACATAATGTCATTCTCATCTAAATCCGAATTCTAAGTAAAGATTTTCCCCATCCATTATCCTAGCTGCTGTTCGTCAGTTGGTTCCAAAGTAGCGTTGTGTTGACGCCTCAGGTTTTTAGTCAGTTTTTTTTCGATTTTTTTCCCTCGAAGATACCGAGGTCCTTAAAGTCATAAACTATAAATGCCATGCCGCGGAAGGAGGAATGTTATAAAAACGATGAGGTGGAATCGAGGAGTCCATAAGATAGGTGTCTAATTGGGAGGTAGGAGGAGGTAGCCAGGTGCAACCATATCATCCTTTTCCCATTATCCTCAGTCCCCTAGTTTTTATTCAAACGATCCCTCATCGTATTCGACTTTGAAGTCCTCCAATTGCATTAGTTAAACAGTGGCGCCGACAGAATGACCAATTATCACGTAGCTCTAGTTGGTAGTATTAGAGTAGGGGCAATTGGAGTAGCCCCAATCATTTACTTCCTGGGTGCTTAGAGCCAAATTGGGTGCTATTGTTTGTATAGGACTATCCAAGTATCAGTATTATAAACTTGCTCACTTCATAGAACTCTGCTCTTATTAAAGGCACAGTGTACTAAAAACCCAGTACTAAACTACCCCGCATTATAACGAATAAGAATGCATTCTTAGACCCTTTTTTTCTCCTCATAGTAACCCTATGGGGAGTTATTTATTTCAATACATGTTCCATGGCCACATGGCATATTACATGTATGATTATGTTTAAATACATTTTTATTTTACAATATATGCACGTTAATAAACTATCTACTCAAATATAATATAAAAAAATAATAAAATAAAATATTAAAATAAGTAAGATAATTACAAATAAAATTAACAAATGAAATCAAAAAATAAATAAATAAAATAGAAAATGCTATGCATGATTATGATTTCCATTATTCAAGGTGCGTCAAACAATGAGAAGCATTGATTAGAAACTTTCATTCATTAGAAACTTGTTTTCATTTATTCGTGAAAACAAAAATTCCTATTCTTCATGTTCTCTACAGTTACCTGCCCCTTACTGAAAAACAATACGCCCAGACGGGAAGTGTAAGTGTACACATTGAAGCCAAAAAAATACCATCATCATTCAGCCTCTAATGATTTCTTGAGCGTAGCCGGGTACGTAGTATATATATATATATATATATATATATATATATATATATATAATTGTGTTGATATTTTCGACCAGGTTATACATATATATGGTGTTGTTGTTTTGTTGGAGGTTTGGTCAATGTTGGTGAAAGAAACTTCTTAGTTTATGCCGATATTTCTTCAGGGGTGTAAAATACAGGGAAAGTTACTGTAACCAGTAACCCTAGTGCAATATGTATAGTAATTTTTAAGTATCTTTAGTCTTGGCAAGTAAAAATAGCATAAACACCTCCTGTTACACTATAATTTAACAACAATGAGCAATATTATAAAGTAGCAACTGTATTTTTAGAGCCCTGAAGAAGAGAAAATAAAATTCTCGAAATATCGGCATAAACTAAGAAGTTTCTTTCACCAACTTTGACCAAACTTCCAAAAAAACAACAACACCATATATATATATATAAATATATAGTTTTGAACGAACATCATGTTTGTATACTCTTGGAGAGAATCGATGAACTTTATGAAGAATTGTTTCAAAAATCATGCCATGAGTTTAATAAAAGTGTATGAACTCAATTTACCTCGAATTGATTCTTCATCATGAGACGTGGGAATTAGCATTTCAAAATCCCAAATTGAGAGGGAATTTTATAGAGATTTTGCTTTGTTAAATTGATTCGCGACAATTCCGCTATATATTTGTGGCTGTGTAATATATCTGAGGGAGAGGCGAGAGGGGAAGCACTCCAGCTAGGCTGGAAGGCTGAAAGATGTAGTCTCTCTGGAGATAGGTCCTGTCAACCTTCGGCTCCTATCACCCGCAACCAAGTGAATTTCATAATTTACTCGAAGTGTCATCCTCTACAGTTGAAGGAACGTCTCAGTCTTCGTGACCTTTAAAAATATACTTTCGTCCTAGAATAAAAACATTTTCATGCCAGGTAACAATAACTCAACCCCCCTCATCCCCAACGTCATTAATATTGGGTATTCTACCAAAGAAATGGTCATCTAATTCATGTGGATAAGTGATGCTTTTATAATCTGCTTTTAGCAGCTAATAGCTTAAGGAAAGCAGAGGTCGTACTCATGAAGCGCTTCTCGAAAAACGTCTTCAAATTTCCAACGATTCTAACCAGGAGATGACGAAAACGAAGTCCGTTCAAAATTATACTATCAGCCATTTTCGTTTGATCATTATTAAACAATTCAAATTTTTCATTCAATATTCAAAATAGAGAAAAATTGAATAAAACAACATTTATATACCTTAAAATTAAATTTCCAACAAGATTGGTTATATAAAATTTTTTGATCCAACTCATAGTAACGGAGATATTTTGAATTTTCTATTCAATCTACCCCGCCCGATTTAATTTCAGTCGTTAACAAACTGGATGTTTAGTTTCATGTAAAACGCTTATATATCAAGTTTAACAACGATCAAAAATATTGCGACTCCTAAAGAGGAAACAGACTATTGTTTACAAACACACACACACACACACACACACACACACACACACACACATATATATATATAGGGGCTCATGCGAGTTAAAGCGTTAGCCTTGGTCTCACATGGTAAGCCTAGAGTGGCAAGTTCAATTCCCCGCCTGGGCAATGGGAAATATTTAGTCCCATCCTGGATAGAAAAGGGTGGTAGCCTGTAGATAACTCGTCCCAATTAGCCTTAGTTCCAAAAAGTGGACGTTAATATATATATATATATATATATATTAAGAGAGAGAGAGAGAGAGATCATAATTTTGAACGGACCTCAATTTCGTCATCTACTACGTACGATAGATGGATACTTGACATTCATGAGACAACCTCAATAACTAATTTTCCTTTAGGGAAATCTGCTAATATGAGGTTTTCTTCACGTAAAGAGGTTCATAATTGTAAATTAATATTTTGCTACTCTAAGTTTATACTAAGAAAAGGTAATTTAGTTCATTAGCGATTTAATAATTATATTTCTGCTCTTCTAAGACTGAATATTGCACGGATGAAGTGATAAATTAAATTATTCTTTGAATAAAGTTATATAGGACACTGAGTCGGGAGAGACTGGCTAGGAGGTTGTCCATTGGAGCAAATTTCAATACTATGGTACCGTTTGATCTAGATAGTTGCAAACCTCCATAAACAATGGCAAACTATCTACATTTCGGAGAGAAGGGATTTAATATCCCTCAGAGAAGTGGAATGTCAAGTGCGGTAGGGGTTAATTGTTTCCCTCTAGCTACGCTTTGCATTGAAGATATCGTCTAGATCAAAATCAATCACAGTCCCAAATTGGTTAGTTAATATACTGTTTAATGAACATGAAAATTGCGATGGAGTATCTAGAGTTGCAGGCTTTGTCTGACTCCTCACTGACCCCGTGTGAGAGAGAGTCTGTGGGAGTTTTAAGTAACAGTCAGCAATCACACACTAGATAATATATATCAGCAAACTGAATGAAGTTTCCAACAAAGAGGAGGTTTCTCGGTGCATTTCGATTATCGGGAGGCCATCCATTTAAAGACGATTATTAAAATCATAATTAAAAAAAAATCACTTGGTTGTTTATAATGACTCTTCTGGAATTTATAAATGACAATATGATTGAGGGGAGGCCACTCATTATTTATACATAAAATACTTACTGGTTGAAAACCGCTAATCGCTGTTCATACCCTATGGGGAGTTATTTAGCGGAATACATGTTCCATTGCCACATGGCATATTACATTTATGATTATGTTTAAATACATTTTTATTGTTCAATATACCTAAGTTAATGAACAATCTACTCAAATATAATATAAAATACATAATAATAATAAAATAAATATTAAAATAAGTAAGATAATTACATATAAAATTAATAAATGAAATTAAAAAGTAAATAAATAAAATAAGAACAACAACAATTCAGTTAAAGTTCAACTCAACCGATGTTTAATTTGCGAGTCTGTGTAGGGTATATAAACTCAACCGCAAAAAAAAAAAAAACCGGACACTTAGATTTAGTCTTATAATTTTGTTAAATACTTAATATATATGTATATTAATCTTTTTAATTAAAATAATTGGTTAATCTATAGGTTATTTAAACAAAATCTGCCAAAAGTGAATAATTTTTATTGATTATTTACAAAAAATACAAAATAAAAAAAATGATAAATTAACACATTTAAAAAAAAAATATTCTTCATTTTTATTACAGTGAATGGTAGACTTCACTTCCCCAAGCGTTTGGCAATGTAACGTAATCTCCGGTCTTCCATCTAAGTTTGAAAGACCCATTATTCAGGACCGAAATAAAAATAAAACATTAATTAAAGAAAATGCTTGGTTAATTATTAAAGATGTTTAAATGTGCGAAAAACTACTTAAAGTTTAGAATAGATCAACTTCACGACAAATAAATCTAATCTGAGTTTTATCTAATTGTTTACTAATCCTGATTGGATTAGTTCAATGGACTTGACTCTACATTCTCTGTAATAACTAGAATACCCACATAAAGAAACACATTGCTGAAAGTTAGCTTTTAATACAACAAATATGAAGTGTCCGGTTTTTTTTGCGGTTGAGTGTTTATTGAATTATGATTCCCATTCCTCATAATCAACTTTACATTCTAATGCATTTTTGCTTCATCCGTAGCTATACTTCTGATAAACTTTATAAGTTCTTTATTATATTTGTTAAATATAACGTGAGGTGGTTCTGGTCAATTACCTCCTTTTAAAATTATATTAGCAGATTTCCCTAAGGGAAACAAGCTATTGAGGTCGTTCATGACGCGATTTTCGAAAATTTTCTTCAAATTTCCATCGATCCTACCCAGGAGATGACGAAAATGAGGTCCGTTCACATATAATATATAGTCGACTCTCGCTAACACGAACCTCGATAACACGAAACCCTCGATATCACGAATTACTTTTAATCCCCTTGAAACAACCTGTCTAACACGAAGAAATTACCATACGTAACACGAACTAATTTTCCTGTTATATTTTACCTCTATAACAAATGTTGGAATAACACAACTGACAAAACAATAGCCAACTGCTTCAAGTCATGTGGATTTCAAGAGGGAAAAAATCCATCTGAAACAGAAGTCGGACCACAAATGGAACCTGACCCAGAATCAGAGGCGGAAGCTGAAGTGGAGCCGCCAAACGTCAACATAGTGGCGGAGTGGAACGAGGTGACAAGGCAGCTGCCACCTGAAAATCCACTAACAATTGAAGAATTCGCCCTTGTAGACGAAGGGGTAGCGGTAACCGGCACGATGATTGGTGACGATATTTTGGATTCCCTAACCAACGATGAAGACGCTCCTTCTGACGAGGATGAAGAACCAGCAGACGTCACATCTAAAGAAGCCAAAGCTGCAGTACGTACTCTACGTATGTTTTTAGAAAAAACCACTGATGTACAGGCAGTGTGTTTTCTTCAATTATTTCAATCGAGGATATGATTGACAAACGTGTTGCTAACAGTCTTAAACAGAAGAAGATAACGGACTATTTCAACTACTAGTGGGATTGCAGTAATATGGTCGGTACTGTTTACTCTGGTTTACACGATATTTATTATGTTTACTGAAGTATTTTTTATTATACTGTACCAAGTTAAATGTTAATTTTGAAGCTGTAAGGGATACAGCAAAGTTTTTTTTTATTTTAATCAACATTATGACTGATAGTGTTTTTTAGTTTTAAGCAAAGGAAGATTAAGGACTTACTAATCAGTGGAATTAATATTATATTTTCTGTTTTCTGTGTTTTACCGGTTTTTTTTAATTATGTATACATATATATTTTAATTCATTTAAATATTCGTAAAATATTAAAATTATGTAGATTTGTAGAAGATGTAGGGAATAAATCACAGTACATTTTTTTACCTCTGTAACACGAATTTTCATTTAGTTCACCTCTATAACTCGAACTATGCCTAAGACCAACTATACATAACACGAACAAAAATGGCAGTCCCGTGGAATTTCGTGATAGCGAGAGTCGACTGTATATATATATATATATATATATATATTTCTATGTCCAAAGATTATATTTGTTGTCGGTAGAAATCGGACCTTGGAAAGGGGGGGGGGTGGAATTTAGAGTAGGGATCGAATATTCAAAAAATCTCCGTTATTATGAGTCGGATCGAAAAATGTTATTGGCCCAATCTTAATAAAATATTGATGCTATACAATTGTTTCTCTATGAATTTTCGTAGAGTAATTCGTACATTCTGATTTTCAGTTCTAATATGTGGTCAGATGAGATCACTCACCATTATACAAGTAGGTGGGAAATCTGCTTAGTTTACACAGCCCTTGCGTAACGGTCTTTTAGGGTTTTAGAGGTATTTTTTGGTAAAAAAAAAAAATATCTCATGATGAAGAACTCATACAATTAGCTCATGACTCAAATTGTGTGCCACAGATGACATTGAAAAATAAGATTTTAAATAAGAAATTTGTCTCTCCCTTTTAATGATAACACCATGTAACTACTGCAACACACTTATCTCAGTACTTTGAAACATTTGGGGACCGTTTTAGTTGTAATAACACCTTCTATATCGAATTTAATCATTATTATGAAGCAGACGAGCCAGAACAACAATATACACAAATCGAGCATTTCTTGAATAACATCCTAAAAATTCGTCTTCAAAGCTCAGTCAGTCCTTTCAATGTTTTCTGACCCGAGAAATCGAATAAGTTCCCACTCGATAGTTCCATCCATTCTGGAGAACTATGAGAACGTTTGTATCAAAAAATCATTTTATTGTGCCACTGGGTCATTTTTCTTTTAGAAGAAAGGGTTAATATAGAGATGTTGTATTTCCTAAATTATGCCTAATGATCATAATTATACATACATACACACACACACACGCGCACACACATATTTATATATATGTGTGAAACCAACAGTGAAGTTCTAAATGAGGTAACTGAGAACAAAAGTATTATCAATGCAATGGAAAAAAGAAGAGTTCTTGGGCATATATTAAGGCACAACGACTTCATTACAAATATATTTTAAGATAAGGTTCTTGGGCATAAGGGAAGAGGAAGGCCTAGAAAAAACCTATTTTGAAGGCATCAAACATCTTATGGATTTCGGTGAGTATAGTAATATGAAAAGAGAAGCTTCCGATAGAACACAGTGGTTGCTGTTACAGGACGTAGTCTTTAAAAGCGGTCGCAATTTTTGTCTCATCGATACCAAACACAATATTTTAATGTTTCATGTAAAAATGAAGATCTAGTTCGTTAACGGCTAAAATGGGACAAGCGGGAGAGGGGGGGGGGGGTTAAGCGTCCGATCGAAAATTTGTGTAGAATCAATCATATTGCAAATGTAATGTTATATAAATTTTGTCATGTACGTTTTTTCATTATCTTGATTATCGACCGAGATATTTCCATTTTTTAGTATTCGGCCTTCAGTAAACCCCCACTACTACTAATGTTATATTAACAATAACCTGTTATATTATGAAGCACACATTATTTGAAGCCTAAATACCAAATATTGTTCTCATTGAACTTCTACGTTTTCAGTTAAATGTAAATGCATGAGAAATCGGCTTAGTTAACGCAGCAACTGCGTGACGGACTTTTTTTGAAACGCAGTTCACATTCATTAAGCGAAATCTGCTGAAATATGGTTGGTAGTAAAGACGTTGAAAAAATACAACCATTACACATCCTATAAAGATTTACCAAGTAATATATATATATATATATATATATATATAAAATTGTAACCTCTGTCTGTACATTGATTTTTTTCACGAAATTTCACGATAACTTTTCGTTTCACATGTCACAGACACCATAACTGCATTTTGTTTCTTTGGTGTCTGTTTGTTTGTTACCTTTTCACGCATAAACGGCTGAACCGAATTTTATGAAACTTGGTATGTATATTATTACTAACCCAACTTAGACTTTAGGCTATATTAATATCCTCTGAGACTGGGGTGTTATAACAGAAGCCAGAAATTAAAAAGAGGGATATCTCGTTTCCTATTGGTTTTTCGGCAAATATGAACATAACAAAAGTTGTTTATTTTGTTATTTAGAGTGACGTTTGTTATATGCACGTTTTTCGTATACCGAATTATAAACGAGATATACGCTAAAACCTGTAGCGGAAGTGAACAATTTTATTTGGGACAAAAGACCCAACCGAAATAAATAAAACTCGGTATATGTATTAGCACTAATGCTTTCATTATAACAAGCCATACCAACATTTCTAGGGACGGGCAGGAGTGGGGGTTATAAGGGATGCCAGAAATTAAAAATAGCGATATTTCGTTTCCTATTGGTTTTTCGGCAAATATGAACATTACAAAAGTTGTTTACTTTGTTATTTAGAGTGACTTTTGTTATATACACTTTTTTCGTATACTGAATTATAAACGAGATATACGCTAAAACCTATAGCGGAAGTGAACAATTTTATTTGGGACAAAAGACCCAACCGAAATAAATAAAACACAGTATGTGTATTAGCACTAACGCATTCCTTATAATAAGCCATACTAACATTTCTAGGGACGGGCAGGAGTGGGGGTTATAAGGGAGACCTGAAATTAAAAGTAGTGATATTTTGTTTCCTATTGGGGTTTCGGCAAATATGCACTTATCAAAAGTTGTTTATTTTGTTATTTAGAGAAGTTTGCTCAACAATTGTTTTCAATATGAACTACCAGGTACCTCACCTGGAATAATTAATTCTAATTATATTGTTATAATATTTTGTCCTTAATAATTTAAATCTATGCATAATGCACAGGAAACGGGAAATATGACAATATGAAGGTCAGTGAAGTCTTACATAAAAAATTAATTTTATTATTACCAAATCCACAGCAACGACGGGTATAAACACTGGGAAGGGTAAATGTCAAAATATTGTGCAAAGTAAAGCCTTGCCAAAAAAATACAATCGCCATCCAGCCTCAAATGAATTCCCGGGCGAAGCCGGGTATCTGAGCTAGTATATATATATAAATTTAGAATAGAGAGACAGACAAAAATTATATGTTAAGGTATTCGTTCTAGTTTATGCTGAAAATAAATTTTATTCTCGCCGTATTTAAAATTTATACAGATAAAACAGGTGGAAGCCTGGCATCAAATATTTAATTAGATTGGTATGATAATGCAATTATTCGCCGTATGAAGTTAGCAGAAAGGATACAATTCGTTAGGTCTGCCTTTTTCACAAAGCGTTCCCCTACGTTTGGCAGTATAATTAAGGATCATTGAGAAATATATTTGCCGACACTAAACGAGAGGATTCTCCCATAAAAGTGCTAAGTCAAGAGATCTGGATTCTTTATTTAGCCATCTGTCTTTCAGGTGGAGATTAAAGTGGATATATTTTCAGCAAACTTCCCCTTTATTCGGCTACTCAAGAGCTACATTTCCATTCTCTAATCTCCAAAGGGACTTTTTCTTAGTGTTTTATTTTTGGTTGGGTTTCGAGAATTGAATTGAATGAAATACTAAGTTATACAAGGCAGCGCCTGGAATAAAATGATTGAAATAAAATATATTTGAATGGAAATGTATTTGTTTCCATTAATTGCTGACATAACATAATAGGACATAAAATATTTTGGTTTTCTATAAACAATTTATTATTATTATGCTAATTAATTTCTTTACATATTATTGTATAGCATTTATACTTATATAATAATTCCGTAATAAAATGTGATCTAATTCCTGGAATATTAGTTTATTTAAGTTTATATATAAAGGGTGAGTCACGGGAACCAAGTGATTTTGAAATAATAATAAAATGTGTGTTTCATATCTAAGTTAAATTTTATTAATATAATATCGTACATAAGAACATAGCATTTTAGTTTTAATACATTTTTTCATGAACGGAAAATTACCTCGGCATGTGTTGGCCGTTTTCATTGATGCATTGTTGAAGTCGGTAAATAAAATTAGCCCGAACTCTTTCTAGCAGGTCTGCATTGATTTGAGTGATTCTTTGATGGATCGCTTCCTTTAATTCTTCTAAAGTACGAGGCTTGCTTTCGTAGACACATGACTTAAGAAATCCCCACAGCAAAAATCGCATGTGGACAGTTCAGGTGAGCGTGGAGGCCATAAAACTTCGCCATGTCTTGAAATGAGATGGTTAGGAAACAGATTGCGGAGGACCGCCACGGACGCTCTGGCGGTGTGTGTCGTAGCCCCATCTTGTTGAAACCATAAATGTTCATGATCTATACCTCTTCTTCGTAACTGCGGAATGAAAAAGGTGTTCACCATATTAATGTAACGCTGAGAAGTTACTGTAACTGTAGCACCATTTTCTTCAAAGAAATAAGGGCCAGTTCAGGCTAATTTTATTTACCGGCTTCAACAATGCATCAATGAAAACGGCCAACACATGCCAGAGGTAATTTTCCGTTCATGAAGAAATTTATTAAAACTAAAATGCTATGTTCTTATGTACGATATTATATTAATAAAATTTATCTTAGATATGAAACAGAGATTTTATTATTATTTCAAAATCACTTGGTTCCCGTGACTCACCCTTTATATAATAAAATAATTTCGTTAACAATGTTAATGCCACCCTAAATATATGCCATATCTTCTTTTGATTTCATGAAATGAAGATTTATTAAAGAATGATATGCTTTATCAATTACGAAATATTTTACTTTACTTTTCCCATCAATGTACGCGATCATAAATTATTTTTTGAATGTTTTCAAGACAAATATTTTGTAGTTTTACTTAATAACTAAACAGTTTTGATAGTATTAATTTTGTTCGTAAGATTTCCTTCACGAAGTTCTTTAATTAATTTTAAAACAAAGAATATTTTTTAATAGATTGAACGCATTCGGGCAGAGCGTTAGAGAGTTTCACTCATGAAAATTATACGCTTATCTCGATATATTTGGTTGGGTTTTGAAGCATATTGTTGTATCTTTGGTTGTGTTTTTTAATATTTCTTTAAAACAAGTTTATGTTTTGTTCCAAAAACAATATTTTCTAGTACGTATATATTGGAGGAAAAGTCATTATTTCCTAACTCCTTAAAGCCTCGCTTAGCAGATTTCCCTGAAGGGAAATCAGCTTTTGAGGTCGTACTAATGACGCGATTTTCAAAAATTGTCTTCAAATGTCCATCGATCCTACCCAGGAGATGATGAAAATGAGGTCCGTTCAAAATTTTATATATATATATATATATATATATATATATATATATATATATATATATATATGTATGTGTGTGTGTGTGTGTGTGTGTGTGTCTATTAACGCTCTAGCGGTCGCAATTTTTGCTTGATCGTTACCAAACTCGATATTTAAATGTTTAATATAAAAATAAAGATCAAGGTTGTTAATGGCTGAAACCGGACCAGTGGGAGGGGAGGGTTTAGAGGGGGGATTTATGAAAATTCGAAATTTCTCCGTTATTATGCGTCAGATCGAAAAATTGTATTAATTCAATCTTATTGCAAATTAAATTTACTATAAATATTGTTCTATACATTTATTCTGTATCTTGAATATTGACCGAGATATTTGCATTTGTATTCTGTGTGTGGTCGGCCGGAGTCGGTACTTTCCGCCGAGAGCTCTGGCGGCCGTTTCCGTAACTATTCGTCCCTCGTGAATAGGTTTAGAGATCCCTTACTACTACAGTTGTTTTTGGGCAGATTTCTCTATTGTAAAACTTCACGTGGGAAATCTGCTTACTTTACGCAGCCCCTGCGTGACGGACTTTTTTTTCTATATTGTTCTACTGTACAATCTTGACTAAATACTTCTATGACGTACTTTTTTGAGTACTGTAGATTATTTTTTTATTTTTTTTCAGGTTTTAGCAGATTTCCCTCAAGGGAAATCATCTATAGAGGTTGTACACATAACGCGAGTTTCGAAAAACTTCTTCAAACGTCAAAAATCAGTTAAAAAAATGTCATAGAACCCATCTTATTGAACTTTTAACGACAAGATAAAAGTCAATACAAGTTTTCATGATATTATACCTCATTCGAGATTGGCCTTATTTTTGACTAATATGACTGCACTACAGTCCTGGAAGCAATTAACAATTCTAGAGCGAAGTGGAGGTTCTTGCAGAACGAGTAAGGCAATGACTAGAGGGCTTAACTGACGGTTCAACAGAGTAGGATGAAATAGAAAGGGACCATGAGGATCCAGGGCAAATTGCGGATGAAAAGAAGGAAGAGGCCCCGAGACGAAATCAAAAGGTAGAAGTTTTTTTTTTTTTTTTTTATAAAAAAAAATTAAATGGAGCAGTGAGCCTGAAAGGGTAAGCGGAAGAAGTTCAAAGAAGGACATAATTACACATCTCCCAGGTCCCCTCGATTCCGGAACAGCCAAAATGAGCTTTCCTCATTTTCACTATTTTTAATGACTAAGTCATAAATATCCTAGAAACAGGGACTAATGCTCATATAGAAGGTACTTGCAGACATTTCAAACGGCCCCAAGACAGCAAAAAAAAACACAGGGCAGGAATGAAATGAGGACTCATTTGGGGCTGCTTAATTAAGCTGGTGTTTACAGAGGGGTACACTCTAATTTGAAATACATTTGGGGTTGCGATGGCCCGCTAGAATTACAATTAGCAATGTCTCTTGAGGCGGAATTGTTTTTACATCTAAAGTAAGATGATGCCCGTCATAGAAAAGTATGTAAACAAGACTTGAAATTTGAAATGAAACATGAGAAGTCTAGTAACGTAAGTAAGGGTGATTTTTAATTAAAGCTCAAAACGCAAAAATGTGGATAGTATTCAAATTAAAGAATTGGACTTGTTGGGTATTACTGTGCTAATCAGTTAAGCGAATATCATATCTGACTTCCCGTAAGGGGAATCAGATATTGAGGTTGTACTCATGACGCGATTTTTGAAAATATTGTTCAAATGTCCATCAATCCCACCCATGAGATTTCGAAAATAAGGTCCGCTCAAAACTATATATATATATATATATATATATATATATATATATATATATATATATATGTCTGTTACCGCTCTAGCGGTCGCAATATTTGTTTTATCGTTACCAAACTAGATATATAAGCGTTTTATGTAAAAAGAACGATCAAGTTCGTTAATGGCAGAAATTAGACCAGTGGGAGGGGTTTAGGGAGGAAGAATTTCAAAAAATCTTAATATTTCCGTTATTATGCGTCGGATGATAATATTGTATAGAATCAATCTTATTACAAATGTAATGTTCTACAAGTAATGTTATGTGCATTTTTTCAACAAATTGATTAATAACCAAGATATTTGCATTTTATAGTTTTCGGCCTTTAGTAAACCCCCTCTCCTACTTATTTTATATTAACAATCAACTGTTATATTATGAAGCACATTATTTGAACCATAAATTTCAAATATTGTTCTAATTGAACTTTCGTTATGTTATTTGTTTATCTACGTCCACTTTATATTACTATACTAATTGGGACAGGTTATCTACAGGTTAAAAGTATAGGTGAAAAATATCTTCAAATGTCCATCAATCTTACCCATGAGATGACGAAAATAAGGTCCACTCAAAATTATATATATATATATATATATATATATATATATATATATATATATATATACACACACACACACACACACACACACACACACACACACACACACACACACACACACACACACACACACACACACACACACACACACACACACACACACACACACATATTTGTCTCTTAACGCTCTAGCGGTCGCAATTTATGTTTAATCGTTACCGAACTCTATATTTAAACGTATTTTAAGTAAAAATAAAGATGAAGTTCGTTAACGGCTAAAATCGGACTGGGGGGAGAGGTTAAACGGAGGGTATTTCGAAAATTCAAAATAGTTCCGTTATTATTCTTCAGATCGAAAAAGTGAATAGAACCAATATTATTGCAACTTTAATTTTCTATATATGTTGTAATGCAATTTTTTTCACTATCTTGATTATTAATAGAGATATTTGCATTTTTTTTTTAGTTTTCGTTCGTAAACCCTCACTCCTACTCATGTAATATTAACAATACGCTGTTACATTAATAAGCGTTTTATTTGAAGCCTAAATACCTAATATTGTTCTCATTGAACTTTTATTTCTTGAGATAAATTCACATACGTCCGTCACACTTGAGAAATCTGCTTAGTTGATGATCTCCTACGTGAGGGACTATTTGAGCCGACGCATCATAACTGTGATATACGATTTAGTTACTTACTCCTAAAAACGAACACTCCACCCAGTCCGATTTCAGTCATTTATCCTTAATCAAAAAACAACTTTCAAATACCGGAGCTTGTTCATTCATATACAAACACACAGAAACACGTATATGTAGGTTGGTGTACCATGACTCACTCTAGATGAACCTTCATCAAAAAGCTAGAAAATGCAACTAAATGATTTATAAAATTGTCTCCAATCCGAATCAAAATCAGCAAGTATCATTAAATTTAAACACCTTCTTTTATTAAATGAGTTTCGTATTTCTGATCAAGAGACATAAGAAATATTACCAACATCTTAAATTCGTAAATGGTTTAACTTTGGCCTGGAATGGGCGTTTTAGTGGGATAAGGGAGCTCATAAGTTCGAAATATCTAAGTTATTATGAATCGCATCGAAAAATTGTATGGAATTAATCTTGTTAAGCCATTAATTTTCTTAAATTGGCATCCTATAAATTTGTACTTATCTTTAATATACGCGATTCAGTATTCAGTAAACTCCCACTTTTGACAGTCTGATTTTTACCTTAAGTAAATGAGTCACTAAAAATCTAATTTCCAACCAACGTGCACTTTAATTTCTGTTTACATAGGGCTCTTACGGCATGAAAAATGCAGAATGGATGGTAAAACGGCATACTAGGGTTTCAATCTAGTACGTAGGAAATCTGCTTAGTTTACTGTGCTTTTATTGAGGTTGTAGTCATGACAGGATTTTCAATAAAATTCTTTAATTGTTCACCGATCCTACCCAGGAGATGACGAAAAAAGTCCGTCACGCAGGGGCTGCGTAAACTAAGCAGATTTCCCATGTAAAGTTATAAAATAGAGAAATCTCCATACGAGTGCCGATCAGTTACGGAAACGGCTGACCTCGCTTTCGGCAGGAACTATAGCTTGTCCAAATGCAAATATCTCGGTTAATATTCAAGATAGAGAATAAATGTATATAACAATATTTATAGTAAATGTAATTTGCAATAAGATTGGTTCTATACAAATTTTCAATCCGACGTATAGTAACGGAGATATTTCGAACTTTAGAAAATCCCCCCATCTGAACCACCCCCCTCCCACTGGTCCGATTTAAGCCTTAACGACCTTGATCTTCCTTTTTACATAAAACGATTAAATACCCAGTTTGGTGACGATTAAACAAAACTTGCGACCGCTAGAGTGTTAACAGACAAATGAAGTCCCCTCCCCCCACCCTCTTTTGTTCTTGGATTACTAAAAGTACAGTGATTGAGATAGAAATTATTCTGCTTCATTATAAATTACAGTACAAGATTTAGTAAATAGTTTTCAATAAAATTACTATGTTATATTTAGATATATTTCAGTAATTGCTTTAAGAAATATTTCTATCTATCTGTTCAGCTCTAAGAAGTTGCTAGATCTGTTTGCTTATAGTTCAAACGCTTTCCGCTGGGAGATTATTACAATTGACTGAAAGATCTCTCATTACGGTTTGTATTTATTCATGATGGCGTTGTGTTACCAGTATGTACAATTATCTATTGTAAAACTTCACCTAGGAAATCTGCTTAGTTTACGCAGCCCTTGCGAGACGGACTTTTTACTGTTAGCAAATCGGTTGTTTGAGGCGAGCACTGTTTACTGGAAGTCGTCTACACTTGATAAACACTCTCTCCAGAATGTATTTGACGGTATTCTTTATAGTTCCACATCCTCCATCTCTCCCAGCATTGTACACACAATCGAGGAAAGAAATATTTCGCTCCATACATTTTAGTGATATTTCATAGATATTCTGCTGAGAATTTTATTTATTCTTAGGAATAAGCCAGTCGAAAATTCCTTTCCCATTCACTATGGGGCGAAGTACTGTTGAACATAGTCTATTCTGTAGGAATGAGACGCTATTGTTATGTACCCCATCCCTTGAGGACTAGGGAACTATCGTTTCCTTTTTTTTTCACCCATTCTTGCTTACTACTATTACATTCCTAAAATTTCAGGCTATATTCAATATAACATTTTCTGAAGAAAAATAGTTATATTTTATCAAGTATAATCACAGGTTCCTCAATAAATTCGATGATAACGGCAGCAGTTTTGATTAAACAATGGGTGTACCCCAGGAATATTAGCAGATTTCCCTTCGGGGAAACAGCTATTCAGGTTCTACTCATGTTGGGATTTTCGAAATATTTCATCACATGACCATCGACCCAACCCAGGGTATGACGAAAATGAGGTCCGTTAGCAATTTTTGTCTGATTGCTACCTATCTGGATATTTAAACGCTTTATGTAAAAATGAAGATCAAGTTCATGAACGGCTAAAATCGGACAAGTGGGAGGGAGGGTTAAAGGTGGTCAACCTGGAATTTCCGAAATAGCTCCGTTGTTATGCATCGGATCGAAAAGGCTTATGGAATCAATCTTATTGCAAATGCAATGTTCTAAAAATGTTGTTATATACATGATTTATCTGTATTCAATATTAACCGAGATATTCCAGTTTTCGACCGTCGGTAAACCCCCATTCCTACACATGTCATATAAACAATAAGCTCAACCACTTCATTGAAAGGGTAAATACCAAATTTAGTTTTCATTGAGCTATCACTTTGTGATACACATACGCCATGCGATCAATTAAGAGTTTTTGTTGTTTACACAAAAATGTTTATTTGATCTATACTATAATCGATATTTAGCCGTTTCAGTCAATACTAAAGATCATATTTGTTATTTGCTGAAGTCGGACCTAAAATAGTGATGGTTTAGAGAGAATTGGAAAAATCAGAATCTCTTCGTTATTATGAGTTGGATAATAAAATGTTATAGAACAAATTTTGTTGAACTTTTTTTTTTCTACTATTCTAGCTGTATATATTTGTTGGTACCTCAAGTATTAAGCGACGTATTCGTCTTGTTTTCTGTCCTCAGTTACCCCCACCTCCTCATTCTAGTCATCGGTTTTTTATTACATATAAATAGAGAATACTCTTGGGAAATCTGCTTAGTTACCGGCCCTCTGGGACGGACTTTTTTTCAAATCGTATTCACTGAAAGGAATTCAGCAGAAAAATGAATTCGATGAATAGCATTTTTTTAACTTGTAATGGAATCCATCCACATGAATTCTGAACGACGAGAAGTGAAACATACTAATGACCTTATTAGGGTTTACTGGCGGCCTAAATATAAGGAAACTAAGTTGCTCTCAGGTGGAGAGTGTGAGTCTACTCACTAAAGGGAATGAATGCCTTTGTTAATCTGCGGTTACTCCCCACGACCAGCTTTAATCTGAGGTTTACTATATATCCGCTTAGCTCCTAATGGTCGCATTTCCTATCACCTACTGATTAGCCTCTAATTTCAAATTAGTATTTTCTAATGTTTGGTTCTCCTTTAATTTGTGACTTGGTGCTATGTACATATCAATTCCTGATTCTCAATGCCATTCCATTATTATTATTATTAGCAAATCCACGGCAAAGACGGGTATCAATCCTAAACACTGGGACGGGTAAATGTCAAAATATTGTATTAAGCCTGCTAAAAAATACCATCACCATTCAGCCTCAAATGAATTCCCGGGCGAAGCCGGGTATCTGAGCTAGTATATATATATATATATATATATATATATATATATATATATATATAAATATATAATAACCAGACTCAGGCTAAAATATGTACATATTAGCCAATAAAATCTATCTATCTATATTTGACAAGGTCTTTCAAAAATGTTTCATATACTCGTAAACCTAGTAAAACGTCGTAATACTGTGTAACTGAATGGATATCTCAGTGACAGATAATTTTACAAGAGTTGGAGAATCGCTTCAATTGAACTTCTCAACAAAAATGAATGAGCCCTAAAAGTTTTAGCAGTAGAGAATAAACAAAGCAATGAAAACAGCAATGAAAAGTTGGGAAAGACCTGAAATAAAAAAGTGAAGGACTTTTGTCACCTTGGAAGCATCATCCCTGAAGAAAATTACAGCAGGGATTCTGCTGCTGTAATTACTCTCTTGTACGAAGTAGGACAGTATCGTATTTGGGAAAATTTTCGGCTTTCGGATTCTAACGACATTTATGGCCATTTCTGGGCTTATTTTGATTAGTTTCGAACATATACCGCAAAACTCAAAAACGTCCGTCCGGCAGGGGCTGCGTAAACTAAGCAGATTTCACGCTAGTGGGTATAACACTTTTGTGATATTATCTAACCACATCTTCTCTATTTCTAGTAAATACCTAATCTAGTAAATGCCTGTTGAAAACAAAATTTGGTATTTAAGCTTCAAATGAAGTGGTTCATTATATAACAGAGTACAGTTTACGTGACATGAGAAGGAGATAAGTAAACTCTAATTTACTGAAGGCTGAAAACTAAAAGAAAACCGAAATATATCGGTTAATATTGAAAACGCCTATATAACAATATTTATAGCAGTAAAGGCGGATCCTCTACAAGTTTCGGAATTCCCTCGCTCTTAACCCCCTCCCCCCTGCCACTGGTCCGATTTCAGGCATTAACTAACTTGACCTTTCGTTTTACATGAAATACTTATATATATACTTATACACACACACCTATATACTTTTGACCGGACATCTTTTTTGTCGTCAACTAGGTAGGATCGATGGACCTTTAGGAAATGTTTAGAAAAACGCAGTCATGGGAGCAACCTCAATAGCTGTTTTCTGGGGAATATTGAAATTTCGTTATCATAACTATTGTACCCTCCAGTTGTACTCTTTCTTTTCTTATCAAAACGACAAAGAGGGAGGGTTTAGAGGTGGGCGAAACGAAAGATTGCAATTTTCTTCATGCATATTAGAGATACAATTTTTTGTATATAACCCTTTTAGTTTATACTGTTGTCATATCTGTCAATTAAGTCCGTCGTCACTGGCTGATGATCGAGTACAGCTGACATTGTGCTGCTTTCGATGCAATGGCACCATCTTCAAGCCCGTCAAAAGTTGTACTGAGTTAATTGTCCGTTAGTCAGTAGGTATTATGCTTCTGTTCCGCGCTAGCTTGTCAGCTGTACTCGATCATCTGCCAGTGACGACGCACAGTGTTGCGAAGCCGGCAAAAACCTATTTCAGCAAAAGTTGAAATTTGGTTTTGAGAATTTGATTTCTTTATAGTTTAGTGGTTGTACCTTTGTGTTTGGGTGGCCTTTTTAATTAATGTAATTTCAATTGCCAATAGAATAACATTTAAATCGACATTCATGTTTTACACAAAATAATCTAAGTTCTAAGCCAAATGTAAAACATAAATTCTGACCCTTAAGACTGTCTATTGACAAATTTCATTCTGGCAACGTTAATACTGTATGTTTTAAGTTGTTTGTTGGTTTCTTATTTGTTTTTAATCCGTTACGTATAAGCCCTTAAAACGAGTTCTAACAAAATAGAGATAAATTCCTAAATGTCTTTCTTCGTATAAGATTTCAAAAAAAGCTCCACAAAGCTCCAAGCTCTAACTTATATTTTCTTCAAGATTAAGCCTATGAGTAACTATTTTATATATATCTCATCCACCTTCGTCCACTTTTGTGAGAAATTGAGGTTTAAAGAAAATTTACCAACAATAAATACCGGGAATTAGGCGCTCTGTTTATTCAGGATGTTTACTAAATGGAATTATAGGATCGAGGATTTATTTATTACTCGTATTTCACTTTTTCAGTTCATGTTTCGAAGTGCTTGGGCGAACTTATAAAGTAATTTTTAAGGCGTTCAGTTTATTTTAAAATGTCGGATTTTACAGTTCCTTACAGTGTTTTATGCAATGTGCTTTTTGAAACTAGCCAATCTTTAGACCTCTTCGTTCAGGAAAAGTATCAGAATTTGCCCGGCGAAGTTATTTCGCAAATTATAGCTGAAATTAAAAAAAGATTCGTACCTCATTTTCAACAGGGACTGAGGCGAGTGCATTACAAGAAGTCGATATTTTTAGAAAAAAATAGCTCCTGGTTGAAGGGTGAGTTTAATATTTCTTTAGCGAATAGAAACCCTGAATCATTTTGTGAATCCGTTTGCTGGGGTGGTCGACCTACAAAAAAATTTGAAGAATGTAGCAGCAGAACCGAAAGACATAAAATTCAAAAACTAAGAGAATCATTCTCTCAAAAACTTATACATTTCTGCCTCATCTTCAAAAACGGAAAATAATTATAAAACTTTTGATCCTGACACTGCGTTAGCACTGATCACTCTAGCCAAGCTCTCAAAATATCAATATGAAGTGATCAGGAAAGCTACAAAAGATCTAGGTATGTAAATTTTTCCTAGTTATAATAAAATTGTAACTGCAAAAAAACAATTTTATGTTTCAACAACGTCAACATATATTATAAATATTACAAAGCATTTTTTTAAGTAGTTTAAAAGTTCATAGGTTTTTGCCGCTTATTGTGGCTTTTGGACCACTGTGCGACGGTC
Organism: Riptortus pedestris; assembly: GCA_019009955.1. Classification (NCBI taxonomy): domain Eukaryota; kingdom Metazoa; phylum Arthropoda; class Insecta; order Hemiptera; family Alydidae; genus Riptortus; species Riptortus pedestris. Next base: position 83,108,202 of record CM032233.1, read on the forward strand.
TCCACCGACAGGTATGACAACAGTATCATTTATACTGGTGGTTCTAACCCTTTATTTGAATTACCATTTTAGCTTATCATGAATTACACATTACAACGTATACATTACAACAAGTTCTATTATATTTGGGGCGGAGATATTGTGTATTACTTTCAAATTAAATCATTATAGTGAGTTGAATTATCGAGTTTGGTAACGATCTGACAAAAATTACGACCACTTGAGCATTAACAGGCAAATATATATGACATTTTGAACAGACCCAATTTTCGTTATCTTTAGGTAGGATCGGTGGATATTTGAAGGGGTTTTTCGAAAATCCCATCATGAATATAACCTTAATAGTATATTTTCCCCTAAGAGAGATCTTCTTAAAATAACTTCAACTACAATTTACCCGCTCTAATATGTATCCAATGTCTAAGAAAATTATTTACTTATGTTTTTATTGGGTAATACTGTTCGAGGGTTACAATATTTGAAGTCTTGCATTGAAAAGTGATTTTCACTTGTTGAAGAATGCATTTGTCAAGAACGGAAGTGTAATTAGCCGGCTAGCCTTTATGAAATAATGCCCTGACTAAGACAAACTGCTGCCAGGGGACGGTCTTATTGAAGAGGAATTAAAATATGGAACTAATTTCCAACTTTTCGACCCCTACCCCTTCTCAACCTCCGGGGCTAGGATTAATCAAACCAGAACAGTTCTTCTAGAACTTCTTAGCCTCGAAAGGGAAAAAAAATCAGGTCCTCAGAACTCGGACTTCTTCAAACTGTTTCTTTTCTCCCGTCTTTGAGCGTGGAAAGTTACCCCCCTTTTAGGTGAAGTATATGACTTTTCCTTCACATAGTTAGGGGTATAGCATCTCCTACCTGCAGTACTACCCTATTAATAAATGTTATATTCGATACTACCATCATCTAGACTGATTCCCTCAAAAAGTCCTACACGCAGGGGATACGGGAAATAAACAGATTTCCGATGTGCTGGTACAACAAGCTATTGATCATTTCTCAATATATATTTTCTATTTCTAAATTAAAATCCGATAAGCAGATGTAGGGTTTAAATGACTCTCTCTCTCTCTCACGCACACACACACTCCCTCCCCACACTCACTCTCTCCCTCTCATTATTAGCAGGTTGTACTTATGTCTCGATTTTCAAAAAATTTCTTCAAATGTCCATCGATCCTACCCAGGAGATGACGAAAATGAGTTCCTTTCCTAGCGGTCGCAATTTTTGTTTGATCGTTACGAAACTCGATATTTAAACGTTTTACTTCACGTTCGTTAAAGGCTGAAATCGAACTAGTGGGGGGGGGTTTAGAGGGGAGGATTTTCTAAAATTCGAAATATCTCCGTTACTATGCGTCGTATCAAAACATTGTATAGAACCACTCTTATTGCAAATATTGTTATAAATTTATTCTCTATCTTGAATATTAACCGAGACATTTGCATTTTTCAGCCTTCAGCAAACCCCCACTTATACTCATGTTACATAAACAATGCTCTTTTATGTAATAAACCACATTATTCGAAGCTGAAATACCATAAATTGTTTTCAAGAGGCCTTTATTATACGAAATAAATGCAAATATTTAATGGTGACCCATACCCCTCCCCCCCACTTCACAAGTTCTTGGACTACTAAACTTTGATTGATTGAGATAAAAATTATTCTGATCCATTACAAATTACAGTACTAGATATGGTAAATAGTTTTCAATAAAATTAATATGTTATATTCTGATATGTTTCAGTAAGTGTTTTCTTTCCTGTGTGAAGTTGGCACACCTGTTTGTTTACATTTCTAACGCTTCCTGTCGGCAGGTTATTGAAATTGGACGAAACATTTCTTATTTCCGTTTGTATTTATTCACGGTGTTGTGTTACCAGTATGTAGATTTATCTATTACTAAACTTCACGAGGGAAATCTGCTTAGTTTACGCAGCCCCTGCGTGACGGACCTTTTTTTACTTATGATTTTGAATGCCATCGTGATAAATCCCCCTAACATGAATTACAATCTATTTCTCGTTAAGGATAACAAACTACAAATGTAATTCAACCTTCCTAATATTTATCACTGGAAAGAATAGATCATTAATTTTTTAGGAGAAACCCCATCGTGGCGCACCTGGGTCTTATTCGTAGAATGCAGACAATGGTCGAGGTGTTTGGAGGGGAGGAGGTACCGACGAAAAAACAAGCTATAATGTCTCAATTTCCATAGTGGTAGCTCCTTCCCAGGCCTTCTCACGACCATTCTTCCTCATAAAATGCTTTTATGTACCAATCTCCAATTCAATTTTTTTTTTCCTAAGCACTGTAGCGGAATGTCCTCCGGGGTGAAATATAAATATAGCCCCTTAACAAATAAATGGAAATTCATGCGTTGAACCAAAAAAAAAACGTTGAAACCAAAATATTAGGATCTGCGAATAGTGACAGTTTTACCTTAACGGTGTCCCCTGCCACCGTCTCAGACAGTTAATATTTTTTTTTGTTTGGACAACTGACATATTTCCTCAATGATTTCTTCTCACAGTATATTAAAATAAAAATCCCATGGGTAGACGAGGGAGGTTACTGAAGACTGAATGAAGAAAGTACGCATAAAACCTTAATATTATAGTTATCAAGAAATGTATGGGAGGAGAATTGTAGATCATCAATGGTTAAACAAAATTGGTTCTATACTATTTTTCGATAAGTCTCATAATAATGGAAATCTCCTCTAACCACCACTCCTCTTCCTAATCCAATTTCAGCCATTAATGACTATGGACTTTAGTGTTAAATTAAGCGGTTATATATAGATTATGGTATCATATGACGCCAACAAACAATGTATTTGCATTTATCACAAAAAGTTCAATGAAAACAATATTTGGTATTTACGCATCGAATAAAGTAATATTAAATTCTGAAAGCTGATCATAACCCTCAATCAGTAAATATTTGGAAAACAGCTGAGAAATAATAGTTCATAAACGTCAAATTCTGTCCAACTATTTGGAGGGAATACATATAACTATGGTCATTAACATTACCAAAACGATAAAAATTGATATTCAAAATACAAGACACCGTCTTAAAACTTTTGAAACATTTCAATAAGTTTTTGCAGCGCAAAGTGTACGTTTATAAATAACTATTAAAACACTGTATTGCACATTGATATTTAACAGATCTTCCATAAGAGGAATCAGCTATTGATGTTCAGCCCTTGACTAAATAATTCTTCCACTGTCCATCGATCCTTCTTAGGAGATGATTGTTCAAATTCATATGAATTCTATTTGTTTGCTTGGTATTTATTTATGGTGGTAATTTTTGCTTAATCTTTTTTAAATCTTCTTCATGATTTCTTTTCATCTTCTTCTGTACCTTATATAGCTAATTTTTGTTAAACCTCATTACCGTTTACGGTTTCTTTCTGCTTGTGCAGATTTTCCGTATGGAAATCAGCTATGACGGTTGTACTCATGGCACGATTTTCTTAAATTTTTTCAAATGACCATCGATCCTACTCAGGAGATGACGAAAATGAGGTCCGTTCAAAACTATATATATATTTATATATCCATGGGAATTACACCTTATCGTTAATATAACATCAATAGAAATGAAGGTTTACTAAACAGCAAAAACTAAAATATGCAAATATCTGGCTAACTGTTCAAGATAGGGAATGATGTACAAAACAACATATATAGAGCATTACTTTTGCAATATGATTGATTCTATATAACTTTTCGATCCGATGCATAACAACGGTAATATTTCGAATTTTCAAAATCCTCACCTCTAGCCCTCCCCTCTCTCTGGTCAGATTTCAGCCATTAACGAACTTGATTTTTAGTTTTACTTAAAACCTAAAATATCGAATTTGGTAACGATTAAACATAAATTGCGTTAGCAGACAAATATATTTCTTTGTTAATGCGTTTGGTGAGGTGGATATCCTTTAATTTGTGAGGAACACAAACATCCAGTTTGATGTCGATTTTTTAAAACTCTATACTTTGTAAGAAATCATTACACAGTTCATCATTTTAGTGTATCGATATTATCATCTGAACAGTAAGGTAAACTTCAATTTTTGTTAGTCTTGACGTGATCGCCGAGGTGGTAAGGTCGAATCTTTTTTAAAAAAAATTATTACTCCTGAAGAGGCTTCATAGAGGACTCAAAACATGTAGAGGAACATAAATCAGAGGAGCTAGATCACGTTTTTGTTTTTATCTATTGACCAACGTCATGAGGTCACATGTATATATATAGTTTTGAACGGACCTCATTTTCGTCATCTACTGAGTAGGATCGATGGACATTTGGAAAAATTTAAGAAAATCGTGCCATGAGTACAACCGCAATAGCTGATTTCCATTAAGGAAAATCTGCACAAACAGAAAGAAACCGTATAAGGTTTAACTAAAATAAGCTATATAAGGTACACAGTTTGAAATAGATTAAGCAAAAATTACCACCGCAAATAAATACCAGCCAAACAATTAGAATTCATATGAATTTGAACAATCATCTTCTAAGAAGGATCGATGGACAGTGGAAGAATTATTTTGTTAACGGTGTCATAAGCGGAACCTCAATAGCTGATTCCTCTTATGGCAGATCCGTTAAATATTAATGTGCAATACAGTGTTTTAATAGTTATTTATTAACGTCCACTTTGTGCTACTAAGGTTTATTAGGATGTTTTAATCGTTTTACGACCGTGCCATGTATTTTGAACATCAATTTTTATCGTTTTGGTTATTCTACATGGTCAGTAACACAGTTGTATGTATAGTCTAGAATTTGGAACAATGGCTTGACCTTAATGGTTAGGAACTATTATTTCTCAGCTGTTTTCCAAATATTTACTGATTGATGGTTATGATCAGGTTTCAGAATTAAATATTTCATTTAAAATATACAAAAGAAAAATAAAATAAAAGGGATTTGAATTTTAGAAGCAACTTTCGATTGCATATAATAAGGATGGATTAGGCTACGATTTCACTATATAATTTATGAATGTATAAGCACACACATACACACACACACACACACACACACATATATATATATATATATATATATATATATATATATATCTAAATATATATATTAAATTCAAGTAAAATATCTTAAATAATCATAAAATGATTCCTTTAGGAAGATTGGATAACAAAAACAAAATTTAAGGAATTGACTTCAAAATGTCATTTCAGCAACAAATCTTTTCTTTCTCTATTCTGGCTTATCAAAGAAGTGAAAAAAAGACTACGCTACTATATGTGTATATAACCAGGGAGGAGTTCCCACTTGCAGTATTACAAATGGCTTTATTGATAAATCCTTATTTTTGCTTCAATAATGACTAATGTATAGTTAATTACATGTGGCAATCCCCTTAGTTTCACTTCCAGAAAAAATCTCTTGGTTCTAGAATATTTAATTTCATGATTCATTTAAGACACTATAAGCTGAGTGTTAGAGCAGCTTTAAATTCTTCAGGTCAGAATTAAAGGCTGTACTTTTTCCCTTTCTTTTTCCCTCTGTCTGCCGAGGTTTAAAGCTGTTAGGGGTGGGTTTATTGTAGTGTGAGATGGGTGGCGGTTGGTAAGCCGACAACCGGCCTCCTTCCTGTAGGCTATAGCCCAAGATTTATTGCCTACGACTAAATGGCCACTAACTTTAGTTCTTTGACATTTAGAGCTCATTGGAGACCTCATTTTCCCACAGGTTACCGTCAATTTAGCTCATCTCATAAAGTTAAAAGCGCACCACTATTTAACATTCCTGTAAATATAATTTCAGTCGAGACCATCCAATTATTTGATTAAAATATATTGTTGTTTATTTTTTTTAGTGGAAATTACTTTAACCCCTTCAGACCCAACTCAAATATTTTGACTAAAAAAATTGTTTTCATGTTCTACATGTTTACGGAAACCATGGGGAAAATAGAGAAAAAAATCCTAATTTCCTAATTGTAATTTTATTAACAATTTTAAATTGTGTCCAATATATTGGACATCTGGTCTCAACAGACATATTTTTTTACAAATTATTCTACTGATAACGATTTGGATAAATAAATAAAATACACTTTAGTAATATTTTTTTAATTGATAATAAACAAATTTACATCATAGAAAGTTACAAATAATAAATATTGAAAAACATTTAACTTTGAAAGAATATAAAACAATTTCTTTCTTTTGTAATGCACAAGTGGCATTTGCATTTAACACAATAAAATTTAGTTTTTTTTTGTGCAATTTTGTATCTACTTGCATCTTTCTTATCATCAATATCTGGAAAATGTTCAAATCCATCATTCCTAATATCAGAATTTGGTCTCACTTCAGCTCTTGCTTTCTTTGCAAGGGGTTCTTCACTACTGGATTCTTCAAGACTAGGTCTTCCTCTTTCTATTTCTGAGGTAAGACTTTCAGCAATTTGCATTTTAAAATTTAAAAGATCTAAAATATTGTTTCCCTTTATGCCTTTTAATTTACAATCCTATCGGTACTCTAACAAACTGTTCGCATTTGCTAGGTCACTTGCATGTGCAATCAGTCGTCCACTTTTTGGAGTGAAATGCAACACTTGAGACCCGATGTCCAATATGTTGGACATCCATATTTATTAGAAAATACAATAACCAGGGAAAAAAAATTCTTTTTCTTAACAAGCATGACCTCTAGAGGCTTATGGCTACTTAAAAATAATTTTTTCACTTATATACATGCAAAATTAAATCTATGAGATATTTAGTTACTCATGGTTTTAATAGGTGAAACAGCAATATCATAAATTGGATGTTCAAAGCGCTAGAAATGCCACTACAACAGGTATAAACAAGAAAAAGGCTTCACAATTGAAAGGTTAATACCTAAAATCATTATTAAAATTGATTTTTCTGCCAAAGAAGATCAATCCATGGAGATATAGCATTGAAATAGGCATGTCCAATATATTGGACAGTGGGTCTGAAGGGGTTAAATGTATGTGACTAAGAGAGAGATATTTGGGAATTTGTTAGACATTTTATAACAGGATCGCCCTTTTTCACTCTTTCTAGATGTTTTTGTTTGGTCGGACTTGAATTCCGTAGCTCTTTCTATAACTGGGTTTCTGGTCATTTATTAGCTGAAATATGAATCTTAACTGAAGCAAATGCAATGTTTTATAAATAATGATGTATACATGTTTTCTCTATATTGAATATTAACCGAGATATTTCTTTATTTTAGTTTTCGGCCATCAGTAAATCGCCACTTCTCCTCAAGTCTTAATTACTATAAGCTGTTATATCATGAACCACTTCATTCCAAGGTTAAATACCAAATATGGGTTTCATCGAACTATTACTTTGTGAGGCACATGCAAATACGTCTTGTGATGCGTCATCAGTTAAGATTTTTCGTTCTTTACGCTAAAATGTTTATTTGATCTATACCATCCTCGATATTTAGCCGTTCATTCAACGCTAAATATCGTATTAGTTAATGGCTGGGTGTGGAAAAGGGGGGGGGGGGTTAGAAGGGAAACTTTGAAAATTGAAAATCTCGCCGAAATTATGCGTCGATGCTCTACAGAAGTTATTCTACGCATTTTTAGACAAGTCGAGTATTAAGTGTGTTAATGGTACTTTCCTTTTTTCAGCCTTCATTAACATCTCCCCCCAAAAAAAGCCTTTTATCCACCGTTTTTTACATAGAAATGGAGAATGTGAACACAATTGTGTTATGCCAACACGTGGGAAATCTGTCCAGTTTACGCAGCCCCGCGTCACAGACTTTTACGTTACGTATTCTTTTTAAAACATGAGCAGAAGTGGCAGTTTGCTGATGGCTGAAAACTTAAAAATGCAAATATCTCGGTTAATATTCAAGATATTGAATAAAAGTATATAAAAATATTTATAGTACATTTAATTTGCAATAAGATTAGTTCTATTTATCGATCCGACCTATGGTAACGATCGGTGGGTAGGATCGGTGGACATTTGAAGAAATATTTCGAAAATCGCGTCATGAGTACAACCTCAACAGCTGATTTCCCTTAAGGGAAATCTGCTAAAAAGAATGTAAGAAGAGGATATCTTCTCAAGGTTATAGATGGATATAACCCCTCGAAAGTTTCTTTCGTGTTTTACTTTTCCTTACTAAATTCTCTTACTTTTCTCAGCTAATATGACGTGATATTCAATTGATTCACCTCAAGTACAACTTAATTTGATCAAATAAACACAAATACTTAAGCCTTTAATATTACCATAAAGAAGAAAATTTAAGAAGACATTTGAACTTTAATTTAACTTCAGGAGAATTAAATTACTGATCTCAGTTTTTAATAACCGTAGAGCCTGACTTCGTTTCAGACTGAAGAGACAATTTCTTTTCTCTTCTTGCTCCTTTTTCATATAGAATTTTTTAGCAAACCTATTAATCTTATCTCGTTTCACGTTTTTATCAACGTAATTTCTTAACTCCAAACCTCTTTTAAAAATGTAATTTTCTTTTCATTTTAAACTCAAATTTCATTTCATATTAAATTTAAAGTAAATCGTTAAACGCAAGTAACAGAGTTTCAAAGCTGATGTATAAGAGAAATAGGAAATAGGGTATCCTAGAAGAGTTCATGAAAAAAAGAGTTAAATAACACATAAAAATAATAGATATAGTCAGATTTCCCACGTACCGGTATGCCACGTATTTGCATTTATCTCATAACGTAAAAGTTCAATGAGAACAATATTTGGTATTTAGAGTTCAAATAAAATGTTTCATAATATAACAGCTTTTTGTTAATAAGACATCAAGTAAGAGTGGGGTTTTACTGATGGGCAAGAACTACAACAAATACAAATATCTCCGTTAATAATCAAGATAGTGAAAAAACCTATATAACAATATTTGTAGAACATTTCATTTGCAATACGATTGGTTCTATATAAATTTTCGATCCGACACGTAATAACGGAGATATTTCCTTTTCAAAACCCCCATTGACTATGGTTGGAATTCAGCCACTAACGAACTCCATCTTTAGTTTTACATAAAGCGTTTAAATATCATCTATGGTAACGATCAGACAAAAATTGTGACAGCTAGAGCGTTAACAGAAATATATATATATATATATATATATATATATATGCAATTTTCGACGGACCTCATTTTCGTCATCTCCTAGGTAGGATCGATGGACATTTGAAGAATTTTTTGAAAATCCCATCATGAGTACAACCTCAATAACTGATTTCCCTTAACGGGCATCTGCCAAAAATAGGGTTGTTTTTTGTTAAAGTTAAAGATAAAATATTGTTGTGCACATGCATTTTTGCACGTGTGATTCAAGTAGCCTATAATAATTTATTTTATCGCATGCAGTTTGATTTCTCTAGTCGATATATCTGCCGAGCAGACAAATTTTTGCATTTTGATAAAAACCGCAGTCATGGAGTGCCTGGACCAAGCCATTTGACATGTACCGAAGAAACAGAAGATTTGTATTGCCATCCGACAAGGATTTGAGTCCCTATCTGTTCTCCCAAAGTATTCCGGATAAAAATGGAAGTGGAGTCGCACCTTTAGGTGGTGGAGTCCAAGCGTAAAATCCTAATAGAGGAGCTGTGGAAGAGGAAGGAATTCTTAAAGACTTGGCGATAGAAGATGAATCTGAGGGGAATGTTGAAGACGAGTAATGTCATAATGCTGATAAAGGCTACAAAACAAGATACGGGAGAACAGTAAGACCACCGACGAGATCTAAGTAATCTTCTATTTGGAGCGAAAAGGGAAGATGTGGTGAAGGTTATATTGAATATATGTTTAATTATAATTAGAGTTCAGTTAATAAATGTTACTTGTTGAGATAGCAAGCGCAGTTCTTTATTTTACATAGATTTTATAAAATGTGTTCATGGAATGTTAGCCAATTTTATAAAGAATGTATTGTATAGGTATGAATGCTATTTATTAACATTTGCAGAAATTAATTGTCATAAAATTAGTAAATTTAATATTAGATAACAAAAACATTTGACGCACCTTATTGCGCTATGTTAAACATTCAATGGAGATAAATACATTTCATTTCATAACAAGATTTAATATACTCTGAAAACCGGACACTAACGTTATATAGATACATATACATCGCTTCCTTCAGGAAATAACAAATTTTGTCTATGTAGAATAAATAATAAATTCAGTATCTGAAGAATCATTGTTTTGTGTAATGATAAGAGGAACATACGATATTATCGTTTAAGCACAATGATTATTTAAACAGTATATTCGTGAAGAGATATTGCGAGAAAAGGAGTTGGAGATGGGGGAAAAAGGGGTGCTGTGACGTGGGACACAGAGAATGGGGGTGAGGAAACTAATGAGTAGGGAACAGAAATAAAGGGAGAATATTAACCAAAGTGAACAACTATTACAGAGGTTCGCCTTTAGAAGGCCAGCCAGAGACTGAAGTGCTGAATAAACTTAGCCCATAAATAGCCCATTCCTTTCCCGACGGGGGAAATTATATCCATCCAACATTCTAGTCCCTAATACTAAGGATTAAATAGTGTTTTATTAACCGTATGTGTTTAGAATACCACGCACAAATTAAATTTGCGACACTCTTGCCCAGAAAAAGGTTACTGAATTAAATAAATAAAACACGCTTAAATTTTATACAAAGTGAAATTGATGTAAACTTCAATAGCTTTGTGGTTTTTTTGTTCAATCTGTTAATATATTGTTTTAGCTTATGGTCCCAGAGATTCCCCAATGCCCAATTTACAGAAGTTCTTATGGTATCTAATTCATCTTGTTCAATCTGTTAATATATTGTAGTAGCTTATGGTCCCAGAGATTCGCGAATGCCTAATTTACAGAAGAACTTATGGTATCTAATTCATCTGTATCTAATACATATGTTCAATCTGTTAATATATTGTAATAGCTTATGATCCCAGAGATTCCCCAATGCACAATTTACAGAAGTTCTTATGGTATCTAATTCATCTGTATCTAATACATCTGTTCAATCTGTATTTATATTGTAGTTGCTTACGGTCCCAGAGATTCCCAAATGCCCAATTTACAGAAGTTCTTATGGTATCTAATTCATCTGTTCAATCTGTTAATATATTGTAGTAGCTTATGGTCCCAGAGATTCCCGAATGCCCAATTTACAGAAGTTCTTATGGTATCTAATTCATCTGTTCAATCTGTTTGTCTATTGTAGTAGCTTATGGTCCCAGAGATTCCCCAATGCCCAATTTACAGAAGTTCTTATGGTATCCAATACATCTGTTCAATCTGTTTATATATTTCAGTAGCTTATGGCCCAAGAGATTCCCAAATGCCCAATTTACAGAAGTTCTTATGGTATCTAATACATATGTTAAATCTGTTAATATATTGTAGTAGCTTATGGTCTCAGAGATTCCCGAATGCCTAATTTACAGAAGTTCTTTTGGTATCTAATACATTCTGAACGAAGAATAATCTTCTGTAAATAATTGGTGAATATTTTGTGTAAATTTCTGTTGGTCATAGAAACCAAGTCAAATGGAATCATTGTTAACTTACGTTCAGGAATGAAGATGCTAATTCATTGAGATTAGTTACAGCCAATAGCTAACAATAAAGCAACTTAAAACTAATTTTAGATACACAACTATCAACTTTTAATCGAATTAAAGGATGTGAATTTTTATTTAGACTCATCTATATATAATTATATGCATATTAATCCGAAACGCATAAATGGAAGACACACATGAAAATTCGACTTTACAATTGTACTGTCGATTATGCTCGAATACAGTTCTCCAAACAGTCAACATTAAGGTTGCTATACACTCACCGGCTAACTTACAATTGCATTACAGTCTTAGAGTTTTATTTTGCACAGAAGACTACAAAATGTTTATAATGAAAGAAAAAATGATTCACAATGATGTGAATGAATAGGTATAATATGACATCTGCTTGCCAAATCTTCCTCTCTTATACTTACAGTAAAATGTTAGGCCATAACCATGTTGGATTCTTGAAGTACAATGAAATAATTACAATCAGCACATCGAACCTGGTCATCTGACATTGCTTTTGGTGTAACTTCAGAAATAATTTATTCTGTCTTCCTGAATTCAACAGCCAATTTTGCAGCCAGCTAATACATAATTCCGTAAGTTATTCTAAGTGTAATCGAATCGTCTAATATGCAGTCGATTGAACAGCTGGATATGGGGCTAATTAACTTTCAACAAAATTGGTATTATTACTGTTGTCATACCTGTCGGTGGAGACCGTCGTCACTGGCTGATGGTCGAGTACAGCTGGCAAGTGCTTTCGATGGCACCATCTTCAAGCCCGTCAAAAAGCTGTTGCCTTCGCATCGAAAGCACAATGCCAGCTGTACTCGACCATCAGCCAGTGACGACGGTCTCCACCGACAGGTATGACAACAGTATCATTTATACTGGCGGTTCTAACCCTTTATTTTGTATAATTAGTTTGCAAGAATGGTTGTGACTACGAATGTAAGCTTAGATTCCAGAAATGCCGTAACGAGATGATGTAACTGTTACAAAGTCCATCACGCAGGGTAACGCAGCCCCTAGGCAGGGTAACTAAGCAGATTTTCCACGTGCGTATCTGCATTTATTTCAAAACGGAAAAATTCAATGAGAACAATATTTCGTATTTAGGTTTCAAATAATATGCTTCATAATACAACAGCTTACTAATAATATGACATGAGTTCGAGTTGGGGTTTACTGAAGGCGGAAAACTAAAAAATGCAAATATCTTGATTAGTAATGAAGATTCGAAATTCCCCCCCTTTTAACACCCCCCACTGGTCCGATTTTAGATTTGATCATCATTTTTACAGCAAAAGGTTTAAATACCGAGTTTGGTATCGTTCAGACAAAAAATGTGACCGCAAGAAAGTTATATATATATAGATATATATATATATATACACACACACACACACACACACACACACACACACACACACACACACACACACACACACACATAACATTTTGATGGATCTCATTTTCGTCGTTTCCTAGATAGGATCGGTGGACACTTTATGAAATGTTTTGCAAGTCCCATCGTGAGTACAACCTCAATAGCTGATTTCCCCTAAGATAAATCTGCTAAAACACCTAAAATGGTGACAAAGTAACTTGGGAGGTATCTCCGACTGAAACGGACCGCTGATAAAGCGACTTAATTTTAGCCAATGAGGAGTGTGGATTGCCTGGAACTTCAACAGTGCCGTGTACAACAGGAGTAATCTCTTAAAGGTTAAAACTCTTAAAAACTGAAATGAGTCCTGGTTTGTGAAGTATCTCCGTTCACTCTGACCCAAAAAACCGAATGAGTGATTGAGTAGATGCTAGCCGATGATGGGATAGTTAGGGGACCAAGGTATCAAGTGGAACGTCCTAAGAACGTATCGATTAAACAAAAATACTACACTACTTACTCCAAATGAGAAAGATGAGGAGAGATTTGTGCGTTTGGCAGTACTTATAAATGCGAACAGTACTTTTCAATAAATCAAGTTCAATCAAGATAGTTAATAAATCAAAACATCGTACAAGGCTGACTGACGATAATTTGGAAAATTCTTTTCGTCTTTGTATCAGTGGAATTAATCCAAACATCGATGGATTAGTTTCCAAAATTCAAGCTCATTGATTTCGGTGTCACTATTTAACATTGGCTGTTTGTAATAATTCCAAATTTTACGATTTAATTATAATGATATACCATTTTTTTTCATTTCATTTTGTTAATTTAATAACTTGTATTATAATTACATTGTCGTTATAATTTCATGTCTGATATCTATCGTTAAAAATTATGAACACTACTTCACAATGCACTACTTTTAATAGCGGCCCACGAACGTGTTGGCACTCTAAAGTTTGGCCTGCAAGATGTCAAAGGTTGTCCATACCTGCTTTAAGCTGATACTTTGGAGATAATGTATCCACTTCATTGACAATGATCTGGATGACACCCTTTACCTCCTTCAATGCGCTATTAGGGCACTACTGAAGTCACTTTAGGAAGTAGACCTAAATATGGAATGCGGTGTAAAACCACATACCGAAACGCTTTGGCATAGATGTAAAGCAGGGGGGTCCTTTGGAGGAAGAGCCGCTAAGAGGTTGCATAAAGGAGGAGAGATGTAGAGAGGGTCAAATTAAATTGTCTCACTGAGTAGAGCGAGTAGATGGGGACTTGCTGACAGGCACATTACCTGCCAGCTTACCTCTCCCCTCTATCTAATTCTGACCTGTATCGCATCACACCAGCCCCTCAAATACAATGTGTCACCCATTCTAACGACATTTTATTTTCACTCGCTCAAGCCATCTTTATCTCCGCCTTTGTGTAGCTGAAAGCGATAGAGAAGCTATTATGTTCATTGATCATGCAAAGTGATTGATATATCCTAAAAGGCTGAATAGGAGATACCTTTGCCACGTTGTAAATTTATAAACAGCTCATTTTAAGTTCACACTTCATCAACTCAAAAACAGCTTCAGGCATTTCATCTTCCCTACTCATGCTACCTCCACTGTTCCAGTATATACAAGCACAAAGGAAAGCATGGAAAACAAATGTAATGGGTTCTATAATATCGCGAAATCAAAAGTACACAGACAGCTAACTTAGGTATTCCCAGATCACCGGCTAATCTTATTGTTTTGTGGCCGTCCTCACCGCCTCTCAAAAGTGACGCTGAAAATCCTACCCTTTTGCCGGAAGAACGTCCGAGTTTGGCCATGTCAGGTCGACGCTCAGTTCTTCACGGCAAGTATCACACAAGAACGCACTGAGTACTATCATGTATTAGGCAATCTCGACACCAATGTAGCGGAATTAATTTCCGACTTTCTGGAAAAACCTCTTAACCAAACTCCTTATCAAGACCATTGTAACCGTCTGATCTCGGAGTTTGAGGAAACGGAGAGCCGAAAATTTACAAAACTTGAAGACTCAAAAATGTCAAATTACATACCTACGTTACTCACCCAACTTCAAGAACAAGTCGAACAATTCGACACGTTCCATTTCGTCACCATTGTAAGAAAACAATTTTTATAAACCCTGAGCTCATGACTTCAACTCACGTCTTCATTCGTCAAGACGCCGTCAGGAAACCTCTTCAATCAACTTATGAAGGTCCATTCGAAGTTGTGTCAAGAAGTGACAAATTTTTCACTGTATTGTTACCCAGAGGCGAGGATTCCATCTCTATTGATCGGCTGAAACCAGCGTTCTTATTGCATGAAACCGACATCAACCTACCAGAGAAACTTCCTGGAACGGACACGTCCTCAGCTATCCCGCCCAACCAAACGACTCAAGAACATTCACAGCGTACTGCATCTTCCAAGCCCGCAACCACCACCGAACGGAAAACCCGCTCTGGGCGAGTTGTACGATTTCCAATGAAATACGCTGCTTAGCCTTCTCGTTGCCACTGGGAGGGGAGTATGTAGCCGTCCTCACCGCCTGCCTACATTTATTTATTTATTAATGTTTTTCTAAAATCATATGTTTTTAATTATTAACTTTGTTTACTCTTTATCTTAACCTTGTTCTTGTTTTCATTCCGGCATGTTCTGTACGCAATATAGTTATTTATTATACAAGTGACGAAAGTAGATCATTTTACAACTCGAGTGAAACGTTTACCCACACGAGCGAAGCGAGTGTGGTAATTTCACGAGAGTTGTAAATTCTACTTTTGTCACGAGTGTAATATTAATTTTTTTCTGTAATCGTGTAATACATGATCAGATCTAACCAGAATATGAACAAAATTAGGATGTTGTGAAGATTATGGTATGTTGTTGGTAGGTTATAAGCATGGTTGTGAAAGGTTATAAGCATAGTTATAAAACAACTATTGATGATTTTGAAGTAGTGCAGTTATAAACAAGTGCAGGTTATAAACAAGGAAGGTAATTATTATTATATTTAAATTTTAAAATATATTGATTATTTCCACCAATAATTGATTCACATTTCAATTTATTTTGTTAAAATAAATTCTTACAATGTTAAGAAACATTTAAAAGCATTTAATTTCCAACTTCAAATTATTTTTTAATTTATACTTATTACTAATTAAGAAGGCAATTCACTTTCTTCACTTGTGAAGAAAGTGATTACTTTCTTCACTCTATTGCAAAATGTTTCACTTTCTTCACTCATTTCAGTTTAGTAATGTTACCATTATTCAACGATTACAGAAAAAATCTTTTTAAACCCACTTCTTACCATTCTCATTAACTCGCGATATAGTTTAATGGCTAATAGGCTACCTATAAACATCTCGAAAGCAAATGTTCTAGATTTCAGTAAACGTTACTCACATTCTTCAGGAGTGATCTCAATTAACAATCATGACATCTCACCAGTCTCTATGATAAAGTTTTTAGGATTGACTGTGAAAAAACGCCTTGACCAGTTCAATCATATTTAAGAATTGAGTAAGAAGCTAATATCGGTTTGCTCCATATTAAAATGTGTTAAAAAATATCTCCCAATGGAAACTCTATTATTAATATAGAGGAGCAACTCCAAAAATCATATTCTAATATTTAAATAGCAGAAGAGAGCAATAAGGTTTATATACAACAGAAAGTTGAGAGTCCCCTATCGTCAACTTTTTAAGGAGTCAAAAATAATTTTTTTTTCCCTCAATATATATATATATATATATATATATATATATATATATATATATATATATATATATATATATATATATATATATATACCAAACCATATTGTTTGTGAAACAAAACATGAACTAGTATTAAAGACAGCATAACACATAATCATAAATAAGATACAAGAATATGCTCCAAGCCCACAACCACAAACATAAATATTTCTAGAAAAGCATATCATTGTCAGGTGTACAGCTCTTTAACGCTCTGCCCGAATGTATCAAATCTATTAAAAAATACTCTTTGTTTAAAAATAAACTAAAGAACTTCATAAATGACGGATGTTTTTGTACACAAGATGAATACTTTCAAAAATGTTCAATTATTAAATTAAACTACTAAATATTCTTCATAAATATCGGTCTAAAATAATTTGGGATCGGGTGCATTGTCTCAATAGAATTTCAATACCGTTTGTATTTATTCACTTAATATTCACGGGGGTGTTAAGTGTTACCAGTATGTAGATTTAGTAAGCAAATCTTCACGAGGGAAATCTGCTTAGCTTACGCAGCCCCCGTGATTTATTAGACTTCTATCCAAAAAAACATTAGCTTATAAACACTTCCTATTATTAAAGTAGAGCAGCACTGTAAGTGAACCAGCACGGAAGAAACATTCATAACTTTTGTTCCCAGTGTTACTTCGCCGTTTGAAATCAAGGTAGTATATTCGAAAATGGGAAGGGGCAAGTCGTTGGTGTAGAAGCTAGGGGGAGGGAAGAGGAAGGTTATGCATGCTCTAAGAGCACTTCCCCAGTCTGAAGTAGTTGTAGGAGCAGTACAGGATTGTGATGCTGTGGGGAGCTCACGTGACACGATTTTAATAATCCGAGGGGGAATTTGGTCTCTCGCTGGGAGATGTCGGCGTGTGCCGCCTCCTTTCCACACCCCTTCTACAACCATTCAACCCTCCCAGAACAAATCCTATACGACCCCCTTTTCCTCTAGTATCTAACTTTTAAACAGAGCGATACAACTATACCCAAGCTCTTAACACACAATTCTAGCTAATCACTTTACAATCTAACATCTGCAGAAACTTTACACAAAGAAAATCCACCACCTACAATTTAACTTTGTTTTACTAGATTATGGGATATCAGCTGGGGAGATTTAACTCAAAAGGGAGTTTTTAAAAAAAACGTTTTAAAGTCCGTCACACAGGAGCTGCGTAAACTAAGCAGATTTCTCATGTGAAGTTATACAATAGATAAATCTACATACTGGCAACACAACACCTCCGTGAATATTAAGTGAATTAATACAAAAGGAAATGATAAATCAGTGTCAATTATATTAACCTCCCAACTGATCATTATATACACAAAATATATAAATGTAACACAATTTACTACAAATAGTAGATTTTTAGCAGATTTCCCTTAAGGGGCTCAATCAGCTATTGAGGTCGTGCTCATGACGTGATTTTCGAAAAATTTCATCAAATATCCATCGATCCTACCCAGGTGATGACGAAAATGAGGTCCGTTCAAAACTGTATATATATAGACATATATATTTGTCTGTTAACGCTCAAGCGGTCACAATTTTTTTTAACAGTTACCAAACTCGATATTTAATCGTTTTATGTAAAAAGAAAGAAAAAGGAGGTATAGAGGTGGGAGGAAATTTCGAAATACCCCCGTTATTATAAGTCCGATCGAAAAATTGTATAGAACCAATCATATTGCAAATGTAATGGTCTAAAAATGTAGTTATGTACATTTTTTTTTCATTATCTTGATTATTAACCGATATATTTGCATTTTTTGGTTTTAGTATTCAGTAAACCCACACTCCTCCTCATGTCATATAAACATTAAGGTGCTATATTATGAAGCACATTATTTAAAGCCTAAATACCAAATATCATTATTATTGAACTTTTACGTTTTGAGTTAAATGCAAATTTTGAGCACGTGGGAAATCTACTCAGTCAACGCAGCTCCTGCGTGACGGACTTTTGGTTTTAATCGTGTAAGACGTATCATTAAGAAAAAAGAAAAATTAAATGAAAATTAAGGAATATTTATTTAAAAAAATAAATAAATCCAGGATAAGTCCATATTGTTTTAAAAATAAATGATATTGAAAAAAAAAATAGTAGACAAAAATTGTATTAATAAACAGAATCATTATCATATATATTTGTAAACGATTAGAAGTTCATATGTTATAATATAAACAGAAAATTCTATAAAAATGTGTTGCCTTGTAAGGTGCACAATATATATTAACTAACTAGATATTAGGCACACAGCAAAATGGTAATGTAGAAACTAAAATAGGTTTTATTTGGTATTTTTATATGATATTTTTAATTTATTATTTATCTATTTTCTACTAATAATAGCATTAGACTTTATTATCGTTTGGACGTCATAACGTATTTGAGAGCAAAGGCTAACTGCCAGATTTTTAGCAGCAGGGAAAGTTATGCATCTAATTCTATTATTGCTGCTTCTATCATTATTTATTAATACTATGTGCTCCTAGTGTTAGCCGGAACATCAAGTTAATTCCCACCGCAAATCCAGCACCGAGACTAACTCACGTTCTAGACGTGAGCTACACGTCTATAAACAAATGTATGCGAACTACTGGCCGAAAGTAGCCGATTTATATATGGTGTTTTTAAGTATTTAAGAAATAACAGATTATTTGATGTGATTGCTATGGGGCACAAAACTAAATGAATAAAATTTAAAAAAAATAATATAAATGTACTAGTGAATAACATATTTTTTTTATTATAACCATTTTTAATTGGTGTCTTTATTACTAGACTAATGTTTATTTATTGTCTTTATTACTAGTATTTAATGATTATTTGTTGTATTTAATTTTTTATTTGTTGTTTCAGTATTTGTTATTTTTCTATAATTTTGTTTTTATTTTACATTGTGAAACTTTGAGCCAAACCGCCAAGATGCGGGTGCTCCTGTATAAATAAATAAAATAATAAAAATATTTCAGAACATTTTTTTAGCCCCACGAGTTCGGCGAAACGGTAACTGACACCCTTAACTGACAGTAAATTTCTCTCCCATTCTGGTACAATCAGATTTTGTGGAAAATCATTTTTTGAAGAATGAGAAGGATTTCGATGTAATAAAATATAGAATAAATTAAAAAAATAAGATTATTTTTTTTCTTTTCAAAACCGAAAAAATCCGATGATTATTAAGCTTTTTGGTCACCATTGAGGCATAGGGTGGCCTGAAATGTTTTAGGATTTCTCTTGTACTCTTCGTATAAATATTATTTTTATCTTAGGTTTTATATATATATATATATATATATATATATATATATATATATATATATATGCTATATGCCTGTTAACGCTCTTGTGTCACATTTTTATTTGAACAGTGCTAAACTCGATATTTAAGCGTTTCATTCAGAGAGGGGGGAGGGGGAGGATAAAAAATCCTAAATATATCATTTAGTCAACGTCAGAACATGATATATTACATAAAAAATTTCGTTGAAAATTTAATTTTAGCAGATTTCCCTTAGGGGAAATCCGCTATTGCAGTTAACTCTTGATGGGATTTTCAAAACATTTCTTCAAATGTCCATCAATCCTACCTAGGATATGACGAATAAATAAATAAATAAATATATATATATATATATATATATATATATATATATATTTGTCTGTTAACGCTATATCAGTTGCAATTTTTGTTTGATCGATACCAAACTCTATATTTAAACGTTTTATGAAAAACCAAGGTCAAGTTAGTGGATAAAATCGGAACCGGGGTGGGGGGGGGGAGCGGGGGAATTTTGAAAATTCGAAATATCTCTGTTATTATGCGGCGGATCGACTTTGTAAAGAATTAATCTTATTGCAAATTTAAAGTTCTATAAATGTTGATATATATGTTTTTTCATTATCTTGATACCGAGGTATTGCATTTTTTTAGCTTTCGGCCTTCAGTAAACCCCCACTCCTACTCGTGTCATATTAATAATAATGTATTATACTATGAAGCACATTATTTAAAGCCTAATTACCAAATATTTTTTTCATTGAACATTTATGCTTTGAGATAAATGCAAATACGTGAGGAACGTGGGGAAAGCTGCGTGATGGACTTTTCAATAATGGGGTAAACTTTATAACGAAAAATTTTAGACGTCCAGTTTAGGAACCAATATTAGGTGCGAAAATTGAAATTTTTATTCTTTTTCATAATGATAACTGCAAACAATGAAGTGGAAACAAAAGTGAGGAAATATAGAAAAGAAGGTGCCCACTTTCCTTTTCCTCCTGCTTCCTATCTCCCTTTATCCGACGTCCCGAAACTTTTCATCTTTAATAAGCAATAAATATTCAGGAAGTAAATGTTACGCGAGTACAAAGCTTCCAGGTTAATATCAAAACCTCGCTCTCTTTTTCTATACAAAACACCAACCAACTACTACCATAGTTCTCAACTTACGAGTCTAATTTTTTTTTATAATCACACAAACATACATATATTTGAATATGAGTGTGTATGTATGTATGTATGTATGTACGTATGTATGTATATATATATATATATAATTGCAACCTCTGTCTGTATATTGATTTTTCTCGCGAAATTTCACAATAACTTTTCGTTTCACATGTCATAGACACCATAACTGCATTTTGTTTCTTTCGTTTGTATTTCTTTGTTTGTTTGTTAGCTTTTCACGCATAAACGGCTAAACCGAATTTTATGAAACTTGGTATGTATATTACTACTAGCCCAACTTAGACTTTAGGATATATTAATATTCTCTAAGACAAACAGGAGTGGGGGTTGTAAGAGAGGCCTGAGTTTAAAAATAGCTGTATTTTGTTTTCAATTGGTTTTTCTGCAAATATGCACATGACAAAAGTAGTTTATTTTTCTATTTAAAGTAACTTTTGTTATATTCACTTTTGCCGTATAGAAAAGTATAAACGAGATATACACTAAAATCTAAAGCGGGAGCCAACAATTTTGATGGGCACTAACGATGTGTATATATATATATATATATATATATATATATATATATAATATATTCTTCTTATTTCATGGCAAGGGTCACTAATAAAAAACATTTTTCTTCGTTGCAATCTTTATTGATACTGCCCAACACGTTTCGTGGCTTACTTGCCACCTCTTCAGAGGCTATCACTTTTCAAAAAAAAACTATTAAAAAATCATAATATTAATTTAACAAATCCCTTAATAATTATTTTGGTAGATATTGTATTAATAGGTGCCTACATCTATGATATATTTATTAAATCCATTTACAGATTGCTACTTCCATTTCTGAATGGCTTTTTTCCCTCTTACACTTGTTGCGACTGTCCTCACTAGGGAGGTAGTTGATACTGAGGTTTTCGAAGTAGGTTAAGTCAGCTGACTACAAATCGATTATTTGCAGGTCAATCTTACTCGATTATTTTGCGTCATAATTTAAAATCGATCAATTTAAGATTAAACGTTATGAATATATGATTGAGGTATTTAATTTCTGTTTTTGTTTAATGCGCTTTTCCTATTTTTTTATTATGTGAATATTCTCTTTTATTTTTTGTTTAGTATCATTTATTTATTTATCAATTATTTGAACTTTTTTAAAATTGAAGGTGTTATTTTTAAAAGGAATTGCCCCCGAAGAGGTGGAAAGTAAACCACGAAACATGTAGGGCAGCTTCAGTAAAGTTTGCATAAAAAAAAAAAAAATAAAAAAAATGTTTTTTATTAGTGACCCTTGACATAAAATATGAAGAATATATAAAAATATTAGGTCCAGAATAAAAAGAATATATGCATATATTCACACACACAGATATTCAAATATACCGTCAGTATGAGTTGTATTTCGTTTTCAGTACAAATCATATCAGCCCTCATCCATTCTTGGCTTCTATTACATGGAACTACAGAATGAGTAAAAATCTTGATTTTATTATTATTATTATTATTATTTATTAACGTCCACTTTTTGCAACTCAGGCTAACTGGGACGGGTTATCTACAGGTTACCACACTTTTCTAGCCAGGGTGGGACTTAGGATGTTATTTAATGGATTTCGTCACTCTAGTTTTACCATGTTAAGGTCAACGCTTTAACTCACATGACTAACATCTTGATTTTATACTCATAGAAATGTACAACCTCAAACTTTACAAAAACTGGGGGGGGGGAATTCAAATTTAAAAATTCTGAAAAAAAAAAATAAGGAAACAATTCTCAAAGCTGTTATACAAAATTTGAGTACTAGCTGGTTTCCTACTACAAAATAAAAATGGTCTCTGCTAAATCACTCCCTCATAGTTTTTTTTTTTTTAATTTTAAATACGAATTTCTCTATTTTTAATCCCAATCTTTGGAGACCATTTTGAATTGTAAACTTTGCAGTTATGGCATCATGACTAAGAAAGAATATTGTAGAGGGGAAAATCCTGAATAAAATTATGCCGATTCTAATGAATTAGAATGATCCAGTATAGAAATAATCAATTTAACGTTACCGTCTTCAAACCGAAAACCCCTGCGTTTTTCTTTATATAACCGTTCCATATATAAACAGTGAAAGATCAAAATTTTTAAAAATGTTTTGAACTTCATATTTGTGTATTAAAAACAAAAAAAAAATTGAAATAATTGAGCAAAACATTTAATCACTTCATATGGATTGACCCGTGAAAGAAAAGAACATCCGTCACGCAAGGGCTGCGTAAACTAAGCAGATTTCCCTCGTGATGTTTAACAATAGATAAATCTACATAATGGTAACACAATAGCACCGTCAACATCAAGTGAATAAATACAAACGATAATAAGAAACCTCCAGACGGGAAGCACCTGAAACGTAAACAAACAGGCGTGCCAACTTCTCACAGGAAAGAAAAATAATTACGGAAATATATCAGAATATAACATATTAATTTTATTGAAAGCTATTTACTATATCTAGTACTGAAATTTATAATGGATGAGAATAATTTTTATCTCAATAAATCAAATTTTAGTAGTCCAAGAACTAAAGAAGGGGAGGGAGGTCCGATAACATATTTGCATTTATTTCGTGTAATAAAGGTCTCTTGAAAACCATGTATAGCATTTAAGCTTAGAATAATGTGGTTTATTACATAACAGAGTATTGTTTATGTAACATGAGTAGAAGTGGGGGTTTGCTGAAGACTGAAAACTGCAAATATCTCTGTTCTGCAAATATTCAAGATTGAACATAAATGTATAGAACAATATTTATTACGTTCAAATATGGAGTTTGGTAACTATCAAACAAAAATTGCGACTTCTAGAGCGTTGACGTGTATATATATATATATATATATACATATATATATAATTTTAATGGACCTCATTTTCGTCATCTCCTGGGTAGGATCGATAGACATTTGAAGAATTGTTTTTCGAAAATCGCGTCATGAGTACGACCTCAATAACTGATTTCCCTCCAGGGAAATCCGCTAAAACAAATAATGAAAAATTTTTGATGCCATAAAGTGTTGTAAGATATAAAATTTCTAATGACATGCTTAGTATGGTGGTCAATAAAAGGCAACTAATTTAGAGCTGGCTCGCCGGAATCCAAGAGGAGGTTTGAAAAAGATGTCGGGCGGTATCAAAGAAACATTAAATTAATTACTCACAAGCTAATTAATAACCATCCCCTATTCTTGAGGGGTACAATGTTCAGTCCTGAGTGAAAAGCCTTTATTTTTTGGCTTCATTTCAGCGGCCCGGCCGTCCTTTGGTCATTTTTTACAGTGTAGCGCCCTTCTAAATGACGTGACGAGGTGATAAAGACGTGATTAGTCAAACCTGCCTACATCATGTCTTACTTCAGCAGGTAATAGACGTGAGGCAGCCTTCCAATTAATTAAGTGGCTTAGACAGGAATACAAATATAGATTAATTTGTCAATAGATCATGCCTTTCAATTTAACATAAAAAATTAATAACCCCTTAATTGTTGTTGGTTTTAGAGTTACAAATTAATTATACACCGAAAGCAGAAACTAATGAACTTGACTAACTAAGAACTCATTTAATTTCATGCCTCTCACACGTAATTATCTCTCAATCCCTATGCAGACAAAGCTATCATGTACCTGTGTCAATTACTGACGGGAAAATGCTCGTTAATAACTTAAATATTAATAACCTCACGATAAAATAGCACTCTTATCATAATTAAAACCTTTATTTAAAGAGAACAAACAAACAGGCTTACAGAAGATTTTTGAATTTGCTTCAATTCCACATAAAATGAAAAAAGTGGTATTAAGAAAAATAAATCATTTTAGAGACGTCGGTTACACTTCTATAAACTTATTATTTATTTCATAATACATTTATAGAATTCAAGACTCTTTTTTTTTTTTTTTTTCATTGTATTGAAGATTAATCAATATTTATTTCACATAGAATTGAAACCATTTCTACTATATTGTTTGTAAGTTCTCTTTTCACGCCTACACGACTTTTCTGAATTTAATAAAACTTGGTGGGTGTATTAATGGAAATCAAACTCAGGCAATTGGTTGTATTAATATTCTGTAGGAGTCATAAGTGAAGGGGCTATAAGGGAAGCCCTAAATAGAAACTCCTGACATTTCGTTCCCTATTTATTTTCGGCTAACTTGAATATAACAAAAGTTGTTTATTTTGGTATTCAGAGAAATATGCGTCATATATATATATATATATATATATATATATATATATATATACATAACAAAATATTTGTACTTATACACCATTTTTGTAGGTGAACGAAATTTACGGAATTAGCAACAACGAGTCTCCCAGTTACTTTTCGAGTGATTGATTATTTTATCTCTTATCTTATTAATGTTTCTTTTATCCGTTTAACTGTGGTCTTATGAAAATAGACGACGTGATTAGGTCATTTTTCCACGGTAGTGTTATTGGAAGTGAAGAATATTGTGTACTTGGTGAAAAGAAAATGTCCAAGTAGGCCATTATTTCAAAATGAGTTTTTTTTTTTGTTTTTCTTAGGAGACAATGAAATGAATTTTGATAACATTTAAATGATTTATATATATATATATATATATATATATATATATATATATTAAAATTCATTCTTTTCCCCGTAGACTTGTTTTAAAGATAATTTTGTTGACAACAACTTTTATGTCCCAGTATTTTTCAATAAAATTTGCCGTTTCTGAAATAAAGATTGGCGCATTTTACGGTTAAACGGTGATTCAAATCGAAAAATTCACCGATATAAACTCGTTTTAGAATTAGATTTTCTACAAGATCCGCCATAAAAAGTAGGACGTTCCATTGGAAACTTCAAAGTTATTGTCGCTAGAGAAATTCTGGAGAAGGTCAGGAGGTTGAATATAGACTGAAAGGATTCTACAATTATAGCACACCAAGTCTCAGCCTTGTATTAAAATAGTTAAAGATTTTAAGAGGGGCGGCACGGGAACTTGGGACAACCTGTGTGGGTGTGTATATATATATATATATATATATATATATATATATATATATATATATATATTTATTTATTTATGTGTGTGTGTGTGTGTGTGTGTGTAAAAGCTATTCTGATTAAATATATAAACAGGGGCATTATTTAATATGTTTACAGATGAACAATGTTATACCTTAGTGACATTACTTCCAATAAAATAATATAGTGTAAATATGTAGTCTTTTGCCTACTTACGATTTGAACTTCTTTTATTTAATTAAATCATAAGATCCAGTCTGTAGAAACGTTTTTTGATGATAATATTCACCAACCTGTTGGGCAAAAAAGGAATAATTATTAAAACATAATATATTATTGTCAAAAAACTTCATATACCAAGGAAATAATATTTCGTAAAACAAATGGAAAATTACAAAGGAAATAATTCTCAATTAAATGTCGAAACTTAATTCAAGCAAAATAAATTCCATGTCCATGTTGAGCAATATATGACAGGAATATAAACTGAATCATTGCTTTTGAAATTTGATTCCTTTTTCCGAAATTATGTCGAGTAAGATTTTTCTCCTCCTTCTCATTATTCATAGAAGGATATTTCATGTCCTATTGTAGGAAAAATAAGTCACTGAAATAAACAATTAAACACAGCGTAATGAATAATAAGTTTAACAGCTTCCTGGTTAAGTTGTCACTGGACAATATTCAGTTATTGATCAAAAACCCCGTTATTTGATATGTGTGGACAAAACTGTAACTGTAACAAGATTGCAATCCAAAAAAAGAAAAGAGATCTGATATGTATTCCAATTGAATTATTTCTTCAAATGTCCGTCGATCCTTCCCAGGAGATGACGAAAATGTGGTCTGTTCAAAATTATATATGTTTATTATATATACACATGCCTGTTAACGCTTGAGCTGTCGCAAATTTTGACTTATCGTTACCGAACTCGGCATATATTCATTTTATGCAAATTTGAATATCATGTTCGTCAATGGCTGAAATCGGACAAGTGGGAAAAGGGGTTTAGAAGGGGGTTAGTCTGATCTATCCCGTACTCTAGATTTACCCCTAACATTCAAGTCAAATATCCATACTCACATATTCCTGAAATTTGAGTTTAGAAAGGGCGTGGGATTGAAAAAAAAATCCGTCATGCAAGGGCTGCGTAAACTAGGCAGATTTCCTACGGGAAGGCTTACAACAGATAAATCTACATACTGATAACAACACCGTGAATATTAAGCGAATAAATACAAACGGTAAGAAGAAAATTTTCAGTAAATTTATAAGTTAATAATATCTACAACGGAAAGCGTCTAAATTGTAAACAAACATGGCACGCAACACCACAGAACTGAATAGATAGAATCTAGACCGGAAAGAAGAATAATTACTAAAATATATCTGAATATAATATATTAATTTTATTGTAAACTATTTACTATATCTGATACTGAAAATTATAATGAATCAATATTAATTTTAGCTCATTCAATCTAATTGTAGTAGTCAATAACTTTAGACGGGGGGGGGGGGTGCCGAGAACATATTTCCATGTATCTCGTATAATAAATTAAACACCAAATATTGTTTTCAAGAGAAATGTATTGTACGAGATACATGGAAATATGTTCTCGTGACCCCTCCCCCCGTGTCAAATACTTAACACGGGGGGGGGGGGTCACGAGAACATATTTCCATGTATCTCGTATAATAAATTTCTCTTGAAAACAATATTTGGTGTTTAAGCTTCGAATAATGTGGTTTATTATATAACAGAATATTGTTTAGGTAACATGAGTGGAAGTGGGGGTTTTCTTGAAAACTGAAAAATGGAAATATCCTGGTTAATATTAAAAATATAGAATAAATGTATAAAACACAATTTATAGTCCTTTTAATTTGCATTAAGATTGTTTCTATGCCACTTTTCGATCCAAATTATAGTGACGGAGATATTTCGGATTTTCAAAAATGACCATGGAAATTAATGTGGTCCCTTTAAACCACCCCTCCCACTGATCCGATTTCTGCCATTAACGAACTTGATCTTTGTTTTTACATAAAACGATTAAATATCGAGTTTGGTAAGTATAAAGCAATAATTGTGACCGCTAGAGCGGTAAGAGATATATATGAACGGACCTCATTTTCGTCATCTCCTAGGTAGGATCGATGGACACATGAAGAAAAATTTCGAAAATCGGCCTTAAGAAAAATCTGCTGAAATGACGTTATCTTCAGAAGTAGAGAATAAATATTAGTTTTCGCAGCTTCTGCTTGGCGGAGTTTTTGAATATTAATGTTATTTTATTGGTACATTGTCTATTGAGATTGCTACTGCATAAATAAGAGTTGTCTTGTTGAGAAGTAGAGTGTTGACGAAATAAAAAAAAAAATGTGACTTTCTACAGAGCTTTACTCTTCCTCTCTTCTTCGTTCACGAACGTCTTTTGTTCTTCAGGGCCCTGAATAAATCAACCTTCTTCTCTTATCCGAAGTAATTACACCTTGCTCCCCAAGTTGTTCACGTTTCTTTATTTTTCTCACCAGTTTCAGGAAGCTCATCAGATTTTTAAAGACATCTTCCATACTCTGGATAATAATTTTTAAAATTTCATCGGCGCCCTCTGAGGTGAATTATGATTATATATATATATATATATATATATATATATATATATATATATATATATATATATATATATATATATATATATATATACTGGCTAAGGTACCCAGTGATGCCCAGAAAATCAGTGTTGGCTGTATAATGATATTATTTTTATAACTAGGCTTCAATGGTGTATTAATTTTCCGTAAGGACCAGGGGCAACTGGAAGGGACTTACAAAATAGATATTTTAGTTTTAAAGAATAAATGAAAATAACTTCCTAATCAATCCCTCTCCACTATTTGACACCAATCCTAGCACACTTTGTTTAAGCTTCGATATTTACATAACACTATATACATAAAAGTAAATGTGAGTAGACATTAATTCCAATATGCCAAAATTTCATAGGAAATAAGCTAACAAAATTAACTGTGCTTGCTTCCCGACAACTTCCGTTCCCGCTTGAGGGTTATCAATATTGTCAGCTATTTATACAAAACATATAACAATTTGAATTTTCTAATAATTTATATACCTGGTGTAATTAAGTGTCTGTAAATTAGTAAAGTCTAAAAATAAAACATTATTTGCCTTATTATACCTATATCAAATAAACTTTAATTAGTTCTAATGGAAATGGTCTCCTGCAATAGTATTTAGTGTATACAATGTTTAAACTTTGTTATACGACAAAAGCGTGTATCACAATTGTTATATTAGATATCTACGTAAACATTTTTTGTTATGTGCACTTTTGCTGAAAAACAAATACGGAACGAAATATTGCTATTTTCCATTTCAGGCCTCACTTATAACCCCCATTCCTGCCCACCTCTAGGAGGGTTAAGATTGTAACCGTGTAGGAGTTAATGCTAAGTCACGTACTGTTTAGTTCGTCATTTGTGAGCAATGAAATTGTTGACTCACGCTATTGTTTTTAGAGTATATCTCGTTTATACTTCGTTGTACGACAAAAGTGTATATAATAAATGTTACTCTAATTAACAAATTAAACAACCTTCTTTATGTGTTTTTTTGCCAAAAAATCAACAGAAAACGAAATATCTCGATATTTCATTCCAGGCCCCTCCCCGTATAGCTTCCACTCCTGTTCGTTACTTAGAATATAAATATAGCCTAATGTCTATGTAGGGTTAATAGTAATGCACGTACTAAGTTTCATAAAATTCGGTTTGTTTCGTAGTCTCGGTGTATATGTAAGAAACGAATAGACACCAAAGCTACAAATTGCAAACATCGTATAAATGACGTGTGAAATGAAAAAGTATCGTGGGATTTCAAGTGTGTGTCAAAGTTGATGTAGTTATCCCTTTTCCATAAACATTTAAGGTTCTGAGTACTCATTTTATCAAAAGCCAGCAAAACCTCAGAATCCAGAAGCGTCGCATTGTGAAATTTTTCAATGGAGTTAGTTAATTTTCTGTTGTTTTTTTAAAATCACATATGCGAGTGGGAGTCATCCACTATAAGTAAGGTTCCGAAAAGCTCCGAAGGGCTAATCTGTTGTACGCTTTTGTCGAACACGCTTGGACATAGGGGAGAACAGAATCCCCGATTCTTATTCTTAGATGGAGAGCATATTTATAAAGCTGAAGTTGGATGGTATGACAAAGAGTAAGTCGGCACAAGTAAATCCGCAATATTATCCGAGAGACACGAAGAATGACGACATTAAAAGGATAGGAGGCGCAACGTAAAAGGATAAAAAGGGGATAACACCAGACAAAAAACCAACACTATATCATTCCACTGCCTCTACCTGTAGAAATCACATGCCCTCTCAACCTCTAAAAGGATCTTATATTCTGCCAGGATATTTGGATAACATAAAATTATGTTGCATAAAAAAAAAAGCTTTCAACTAAATATGAGTAGAAGGTCGATAATTAAAAAAAATCAGCTGATATTATATTTCATTTGCTCTGATTATTTATCAAGGGGTATTTCTTCTGAAGCATAACTCCGCCATATACCTATACAATATAATATACATTCCGGATATTTGGGTCTTCTGTTTGAAGGTTATGTATCTGACATGTAATTTGTCATAATGAATTTCGAAAGAGTTGATGGATTACTATGTTTTTCAGTGACAACCTAAACAGGCGTAAAAATGACTGGACAAATAAAATATATTTAGAATAGTTCGTTTTTAGCAGATTTCCCTTAAGGGAAATCAGCTATTGAGGTCGTACTCATGAGGCGGTTTACGAAAATTTTCTTCAAATGTCCAGCGATCCTACCCAGGATATGACGAAAATGAGGTCCGTTCAAAATTATACATATAATTGTCTGTTAACACTCTAGCGGTCGCAATTTTTGTTTGATCTTTACCAAACTGGATATTTAAAAGTTTTATGCAAAAAGACAGATCAAGTTCGTCAATGGCTGAAATCGGACCAGTGGGAGGAGAGGGGGGTTTTAGAGGGGGGATTTTCGAAAATTCGAAATATCTCCGTTACCATACGTCGGATCAAAAAATTGTATAGAACCAATATTATTGTAAATTAAATTTACTATAAATATTGTTCTATACATTTATTCTCTATCTTGTATATTAACCGAGATATTTGCATTTTTATTGAATTTGGGCCGATAACGGACGACTGAGTTTCCCGCCAAAAGCTAGTTCGGCCCTTAGCCGTAACGGTTCGGCTCTCGTATGGAGATTTCTATATTGTATAACTTCACGTGGGAAATCTGCTTAGTTTACGCAGCCCCTGCGTGACGGACTTTTTTTTTGTTGAAGTACGTGGAATGCAATAAAGCTGAATTTATGGAGTAAATTAGGGCATAGATATTGAAATATATATGGTGTTAAATACAAAATTTGATAATCATCATGACCTAAAGATTACTCCTTGTGTAGTAACCAATGTGTTCTATCGGAAGCTTTTCTTTTCATATATCTATACTCACCGAAATCCATAAGATGCTTGATGCCTTCAAAATAGGATTATCTAGGCCT
This sequence comes from Riptortus pedestris, assembly GCA_019009955.1. NCBI lineage: Eukaryota > Metazoa > Arthropoda > Insecta > Hemiptera > Alydidae > Riptortus > Riptortus pedestris. Next base: position 83,140,106 of record CM032233.1, read on the forward strand.
TTCTCTTCCCCTATGCCCAAGAACCTTACCTTCAAATAAATGTGTAATGAATGTTTTGTGCCTTATGATATGCCCAAGAAGATTCCCTCTCCTTTTGCCCATGGCCTTGATAACACTTCTGCTCTCAGTTACCTTTTTTACTTGTTTATTTGGGGTTTAAATACATTTCACAAAATAGAATAATAAAATACTAATAACAACGACATAATTCACCTAACCTATAATACTTTATAAAATACACAACTAATAAGGGGGTCCCTAACCATTTAGATGTCCCTAAAGTACATTATAAAAAAGGTGCTAGCACCCAAAAAAAAGAGTTCTTTGCCTTAACCTAACACGTATCTCTAACAAAAAAAATATAAAGAAAATAAATAAAACAGAAGAGAACAACAACAAAAAAAAAGCCTCAAACATAGTTGTTTAAAAATAATACATCATGACCATAAATATACTCATAAAAATATAAAAACAAAAGACAAAACATTACTCCTAGAAATACAACCTACTTAAAACTAAAACTACCAACAGAAAAATATAAAACATATAGAAATATAATGTATATAAAAAACCTCTTAATAATAAAATAAAAGAAAACAACAAATTTCTTTTTTGTTGGATTTGTTTTGAGTCCAACTTGTTCTGCTAGATCCACGTTTCCATTGCTCGTTATCTATTACATTTCCTTTTGTGGAGAGTCCGACTTTCGCTCCCGTAAAGCAGTACACTCAATACAAAGTACTTAGCAAACATTTTTTTAGATACCAATGCTTTTTTGCTTTGGAAGGCATGATAAGCAAGTACTATTCTTCTATCGACTTCAGCTCTACTATCATTGTGTTCAGAAATGATGCTCCCTAGGTAACAAAACTTCTACACTTTTTCAAGCACAATTTTTCCAATTCTAATATTTATATTTCCTGGCCTTTCTTTATTTTCTACTACTAAACTTTTGTTTTATGAGCAATAATTTTGAGTTTAAACTTATCTAGTGCGTCCTTTAGGACGTAAAGCATTCTATTCATCTCTACTTTGGACTTTATCAACAGAGCAAGATCATCTGCAAATCTGATACAATGAATGGATTTACGGTTAATTTGTATGCCTTCGGTAGTTTATTTCATTTTCATTATGGCCTCTTCAATAAACATATTGAGAAGATATGGCGACAGGCCATCCTTGTACTTCTTAAATTTAGCTTCCCTTTCAAATTCTATAATAATGATTTTTAATAAACTATCCTCTCTCTTATAAAAATTCCAAATTAACCTTCTGTCTTTCCAATCTATTCCTATTTTACAGAAGCAGTCAAACATCCACTTCCAGTTAAGTGTATCAAAAGCTTTTTCTAAAATTACAAATGCAACTGCCGTTTTTTTTTATTCATGTCTCTCTTTCTCTCCAAATAATTCTTAGTTATTCTCTTGTTCCCCTTCCTGATCGGAACCCAAATTGATCTTCGTCGACGTAGAGTTCAATTTTATCCCTTAGCCTATTTTTGACTTAATAATATTTATATTATATTGAATAATATTATTAAATTGATACGAAGCAATTTTTCAATGCATTTCTACTATGTAATTACAGATACAAGTGGTCAAACTATTCAAGAAAAATAACATATTTGGATAAGTTTACTCCATTTATGTATTGTAACAGTTCTTATTTAAAGATATTATATAAACTTAATCAGTAAATAGTATTGCGGTTACCAATTGGATAAGAAACTTTTCTGGGCATATTGAAGCCAAAAACGTTTGGCGAGACCATCTCCAAATAAAATCCCAATACCCTAGTGGACATTGAAGTCCACCAGAGGAATAAAGACTAACGCTTTAACAGTTTTGGCCACTTACTCGATACCCCCACCCCTTTCATCTCTCTCTCTCTCTCTCTCTCTCTCTCTCTCTCTCACACACACACACACACACACACACACACACACACCCTTTTTAGCAATGCGTTTATTTATTCTATATCTTAAATACTAACCGAGATTTGTGCATTTTTAAGTGTTCAGGCTTCAGAACGCCCCCTCTTCTACTCTTGTCACATAAACAAAAGTCCGTCACGGAGGAGCTGCGTAAACTAAGCAGATTTCCCTCGTGACGCTTAAAAATAGATAAATCTACATACAGGTAACACGACCCCACCGTGAATATTAAGAGAATAAATACAAACGGTAATTAGAAATCTTTCAGTCAATTTTAACAAACACCCGACGTGAACCGTCTGAAATGTAGACAAACAAGTCTGCCAACGTCTCGCCGGAAGGAAAACAATTACTGAAATATATCAGAGAAATGCAAAAATCTCATTTAATATTACAGATAAAGAGTAAATTTATGTGTCAATATTTATAGTACATTTAATTTAAGTAAGAAATTTCAATAAAATTCTTTTATTACATCTTGAAATACCCAAAAATAACATAAAAAATGTTAATTAAAAATTACTATTATGACTTGCTCCTAAAAATGCACTTCATAGTTTTATCGGATATGAATAATGATAAAGGTAACGATGCGAAACATTTTACGATGTAATTACCCAGGTAATTATTTTAAAACATGTGTGTGTATCCTTGTTCTTAAATATACTTTTTATAATAGAATGAAGCACGTAATACAGAGTTAGTTAGTTAACATAATTTGAATTTGAATGAATGTATGTATTTTATTTTTGTCTTTTCTTTTGTTTTTACTGAAACTGAGGTAGTTTGTGTAGGTAAGGTGATTGGGACTGTGGGTATATATGGGTTTGAATGTAGTTCTATAGAGGTAGAGCAGTGGTTAGCCTCACTGGACCACCCTGCTAATTGTTCGCCATCTCCCTCTTCAAACAATACCTATCCACACTCTCTCTCTCTCTCTCTCTCTCTCTCTCTCTCTCTCTCTCTCTCTCTCTCTCTCTCTCTCTCTCTCTCTCTCTCTCTCTCTCTCTCTCTCTCTCCCTCTCCCCCTCTCACCCCCTCTCTCTCTCCCTCCCTCCTTCCGCTGCACTCCAACTACTAGTGGGACAATTACCCTTGACCATGAACTTCAGCTGAAGGTCGCAAAATATAACCTGAAACGTGGTCTACCAGCAAAGAACCTGCCATGGAAGAATTGCAACACCGCTGGCACTCTTCAACCAAAGGAAGATGGTCTCCCAGTTCTTCAGTCTATATATTAATGGACTGCACTTATTATACAAGAGAAAGACTAGAATTAGCAGGAGAATTCTCCCTTCTTGAATGGCCTCCAACAACGTTAAAAGAACTTGATGAAAACAAAGACATTATAGCGTTTAAGAAATTTATTACTAGTGTATTAAATAAAAAAAAAATAATAATAAGCAAAAGAATAACTAAAATAGTTTTAAACAAATGTAAAGTAATAAATTAGGTTTAAAAATGTTATAGACATTTATTAGCAAAATTAAAATTAAGGACTTAGAATTAGTTTAGAGAGAGCGAGAGAGAGAGAGAGAGAGAGAGAGAGAGAGTGAGAGTGAGAGTGAGAGAGAGAGAGAGAGAGAGAGAGAGAGAGAGAGAGAGAGAGAGAGAGAGAGAGAGAGAGGAGAGAGAGAGAGAGAGAGAGAGAAGAGAGAGAGAGAGAGAGAAGAGAGAGAGAGGAGAGAGGGAGATGAGAGAGAGAGCGAGAGAGAGAGAAGAGAGAGAGAGAGAGATGAGAGAGAGAGAGAGAGAGAGGAGAGAGAGAGGAGAGAGAGAGAGAGGAGAGAGAAGCTAGAGACGTGAGAGAGAGAGAGAGAGAGAGAGAGAGAGAGGAGAGAGAGAGAGAGAGAGAGTGACTGTGAGAGACAGAGAGCGAGAGAGAGGAGAGAGATCTAGAGAAGAAGAGGAGGGTGAGAGTGAGAGAGATTAGAGACATTCTACTCTTCCCTTCCCTATTCATTCTCTTATGAGCCGGAGATCCTCTTCAGATGCATAGAAGATGAACTTCTAGGAGGATACTCCCTAACTTAGGGCCATTCTAATGAAACAAAACATTATTGATTAAATCGGCTGATTTATTTTAAGGAGTAGATTGAACTTAATATGGTTTTCAAAAATATTCAAATTGATTGTTTGTAAAAACGAACTTTAATAAGCATTAAAGTTATTTTATTTTCAGAAATAATATGGACTGCAATATATTTGCGAATTTTGAAATTCTTTTAAAAAAATATTCTTCATTGTAAAGTTCAAGCACAAACGAGTTTACGTATTGGATTACAGGATACAGATGAGATTCTAGTGTTAATGCAAAGAGCTGGAGAAGTAGAATATCAATCTTCATCCCCAAATTGTTTGATTTGGTCTGTCAAATCGTAATTGCTAAGTGAGTTTCGGGAATATGAATGAACTTGTTATACTATTATCATAATTTAGACACAAATAGTATTACCAATTGAAATAATAGCCCGAAATCAAGATAAAGAAGATAAGACACAAGAAAATAATAAACTTAAACTGTTTCTTGGAATGCTATATATTGAGTTCAGAACCAGAAATTTCTAATACGAGGAATCAAACTAGAAATAAATTAAGGGCTTCAGATAAGAAGTTTAGTATCTGAAACTACTATTGTCATATTTTTGCTCTGCTTAATATCAAATTTAAAAAAATTGAAGAAGTACTAGATATTTATTCTTACACAAATTCGCTGTCTGCATATTACTCACACCTAATATGTTTAACAATGACCACAGTGGAATAAATTTTAATAAATAAATTATGAACTTGGACATCACAACATTTATAGATATGCAAATTATTGAATTAAACACTAATACACATTTTAAATGGATTTAAAATGAAATGTGGGATTATACTAAAAATTATTTTCCCATTCGACTGTCACATTTTAATTAGAATATACTGGACTACAAAATTCCACCGTGAGGGCGAAAACATTTATCAGGTGAGTAAATATCCAAAAATATATAAACAGCTAATGAATATGAATAGAAAAGTCATATGTTTTATCATCCGAATATTAATATTAAAATGAGACCTTTTTCTGTATTTATTCCCCAGAACAGTTTACGGATATGTCTATTGGTCACTTGTTCAATATATATTGTGAATAATGACATATATGTACAAATGTACGGTTAATTTCCCGGTAAGGCTGTAGAGGAAGTACATGTTTTAAAACTAATTTTAACATTAAACTATTTTATATAAAACTAAAGTTAATTAATACCAGAACATTAAAAGGTAAATAGTAAAATCGTTCATATAGTAGTTATTAAGTGTCGGATGGAAAAATAAAATACTTAACTTATCCTAGTAATAATTTGATAAAAATAAATACATAATTTATGTTATATATGAGAGAGAGAGGAGAGTGAGGGAGAGAAAGAGGTAGGGAGAGAGAGAGCGAGAGAGAGAGAGAGAGAGAGAGAGAGGTGAAGAAAGAAGAGTGAAAGAGGGGGAGAAGAGAGAGAGGGTCGGAAGAGAAGAGTGTGAGAGAGGGGGGAAGAGAGAGAGGGAGGGAAGAGGTGAGAGTGAGTGGGGGAGAAGAGAGAGAGCGTGGGAAGAGATGAGAGTGAGTGGGGGAGAAGAGAGACAGGGTGGGAAGAGAAGAGAGTGAGAGAGGGAGAGCGAGGGGGGGAAGAAAAGAGAGTGAGTGGGGGAGAAGAGAGAGAGCGTGGGAAGAGAAGAGAGAGAGCGTGGGAAGAGAAGAGAGTGAGTGGGGAAGAAGAGAGAGAGGGTGGGAGAGAGAGAGAGGGAGAGAGGTGGAGAGAAGAGAGAGAGAGGGGGAAAAGAGTGAGTGGTGGAGAAGAGAGAGAGGGTGGGAAGAGAAGAGAGTGAGAGAGGGAGAGAGAGGGTAGGAAGAGAAGAGAGTGAGTGGGGGAGAAGAGAGAGAGGGTGGGAAGAGAAGAGAGTGAGAGTGGGAGAGAGAGCGGGTAAGAGAAGAGAGTGAGTGGGGGGAAGAGAGAAGAGAGAGGGAGAAGAAGAAGAGAGAGTGAGAGAGAAGAGAGTGAGAGTGAGGGAGAGAGAGGGTAGGAAGAGAAGAGAGTGAGTGGGGGAGAGAGAGAGAGTGGGAGAGAGATAGATAGAGAGCGAGAGAGAGAGAGGTAAGGAAGAGAAGAGAGTGAGTGGGGGAGAAGAGAGAGAGGGTGGGAAGAGAAGAGAGTGAGTGGGGTAGAAGAGAGAGAGCGTAGGAAGAGAAGAGAGTGAGTGGGGGAGAAGAGAGAGAGCGTGGGAAGAGAAGAGAGTGAGTGGGGGAGAAGATAGAGAGGGAGGGAAGAGAAGAGAGTGAGTGGGAGAGAGAGAAGAGAGAGTGAGTGGGGGAAGAGAGAGAGGGAAGGGAGAGTGAGTGGGGAGAGAAGAGAGAGAGTGGAGAGAGAGGAGGAAGAGAGTGAGTGGGGGAGAAGAGAGAGAGGTGGGAAGAGAAGAGTGAGTGGGGGAAGAGAGGGGGGTGGAAGAGTGAGTGGGGGCGAAGAGAGAGAGGGTGGGAAGAGAAGAGAGTGAGTGGGGGAGAAGAGAGAGAGGGTGGGAAGAGAAGAGAGTGAGAGAGGGAGAGAGAGGGTAGGAAGAGAAGAGAGTGAGTGGGGGAGAAGAGAGAGAGCGTGGGAAGAGAAGAGAGTGAGAGAGGGAGAGAGAGGGTAGGAAGAGAAGAGAGTGAGTGGGGGAGAAGAGAGAGAGCGTGGGAAGAGAGAGAGAGGGGGAAAAGAGAGAGAGGGGGAAAAGAGAGAGAGGGTGGGAAGAGAAGAGAGTGAGAGAGGGAGAGAGAGGGTGGGAAGAGAAGAGAGTCAGAGGTGGAGAAGAGAGAGAGGGTGAGAAGAGAAGAGAGTGAGTGGGCTAGAAGAGAGAGAGAGAGGGTGGGAAGAGAAGAGAGGGAGTGGGGGAGAAGAGAGAGAGGGTGGGAAGAGAAGAGAGTGAGTGGGGGAGAGAGAGGGTGAGAAGAGAAGAGAGTGAGTGGGGGAGAAGAGAAAGTGGGCGGGAAGAGAAGTGGGTGAGTGGGAGAGAAGAGAGAGAGGGTGGGAAGAGAAGAGAGTGAGAGAGGGGGAGAAGAGAGAGAGAGAGGGTGGGAAGAGAAGAGAGTGAGAGAGGGGGAGAAGAGAGAGAGGGTGGGAAGAGAAGAGAGTGAGTGGGCTAGAAGAGAGAGAGAGGTTGGGGAGAAAGAAGAGTGAGAGAGACAGAGAGAGAGAGAGACAGAGTGAGAGAGAGAGAGAGAGAGAGAGATAAGAGAGAGAGTGAGAGAGATAAGAGAGAGAGAGAGGGTGGGTAAGAAGAGAGAGGGTGAGCGAAGAGTGAGAGATAGGGGAAGAGAGAATAGAGAGGGAGAAGAAGATTGAGAGAGAGTGAGAGAGATTTCTAGTAACAAGGAGAATATAGAGATTGAAATTGGGGGAGAAGGCGGAACGGGACAAGACTCCTTTCATAGTGGGCTGAAAGTTTCGATTAGTTGTTTAACAAACGAAGGAGAAGTGGCTATAGGAGGCAGGGATTACGTTGTGCCCGTGGGGGAGGGGAGATAGCCCACCTAAGATCTGTATTAAGGAGAATATGTATAAAGTTTCAGAGGGCAGTGGGATTTCTTGAATACAGAGATAAACCCGACTCACTGCTTCTCTCACAACTCTACTAACCGACAGAGATGACTACCTAAGCAAAAGTCACAACTGCATTAAAACACAATGGGCTCAAAGGGTTTTTTTTATGCTCAAACGTGTAACATTGTTAAAAATATAAAAAAAAAATATTTTCGATGTATAGTCCAATGGGTTTCAAGTTTGCTATTGAGCTACATTGCTGTTGAGGTCTTAACTCTCATGAAGAACCAAGTTGGTAGTAATCATAATTCGAATACTCTTTCCTAAAAAAACCGGGATACTTACAGTTTCCTAATAAGGGTACGACCAAAATAAACTAAGACTTGACTCGACCAGAAGAACTTTTGGTACCACTTGATATGAAATTAGGACTTATGAAGAAGTTTATTAATTTACTGCCTAAATACGGCAATTGCTACTATTTTTCTTGTCCAGTTCATTCTTCCAAGTCTTCCTTCATCTTTACATTATTTTGTTCTCTATGCTCTCAAACATCACATCGAAAGGCGAAATCTTTTACGTGCTCCAAAATATGAAAGCTGTTATCCTTTCCTCTATTTGCTTGTACAATGGGAGCAACGAGCCAGAAGCAACTAACTCAAAGATGTAGTAAACATTTACGATGTAGTATACATGTCTCAAGATGTAACTTATAGGTTGCGCACGAATCTTAGGAATGCAATATAAGCTTAAATGTCACTTTACTACCCCCATAATATTCATTTTCTATAAAACGCTGGAGCCTATGCTGAAGAATAGATAGAAACACGTCTGAAGGATTTTAGTAATGTCTTGCGAAGATATGAAGAAAGACTGAATTTAAAAATGTTTGCTGACTAGTGTAGGATGACCAAAACCTGTTGGAAGCGAAAGCCTGTAGGGAGGATCATCAAAGAGAACAGAAATAATGAAGATATTATGTTAAATATATCATATAGGATAAGCTCGTCTTCTTTTTTTATAAGGATAAGAATAAATACATACTCTATAGTTATGTAATAACTTCATACTTTGCGTACAAAAACCTATACGTTATGCGGGAACATGGAGGTCATTTTTAGACCCAGCAAAAAATAAACATGATTTACAAAATATTCCGTGTGAACGAAATACTGGAACGAAATAATAATTACTGGTAATTATTATTCTATTATAATAGATGAATTTCAAAGAAAAGGTTTATACAACAAGGAAGAAAATTTTACGGGGTTTGAAATGAAGTGCATGGGGAATACTTACTCTATTCCTGGTAATGATAGTAGTATATTAAATTACATGAAAAAGACGAACTTATATGGAGTAGGAAGAGATCGCTCTGTAAATTCAATTTTTACCGTTTAGTTGATGGCCATAAGCCAACCTGTAAACGATATAGAACAAATGCAACAAGAATCATTTGTAATCACTACGGACTCATACAGCTCACTCCAAGGAGTTGCCAACGCGAAGTCACGATGTTACCTCACAGACCGAGTAAAAGGTCAAATACAAAGCTCAGAAAAAAATATATCACTTGTTTGGGTTCCCTCGCATTTTGGTTTGGAAGGTAATGAATTTGGGGATTTGGAAGCTCGTAGTGCTCGAGAAGATGGAACTACAGTAACCTTCATCTCCACAGACGAACGGAAACGAGAGTTTCAAAAGTCCATACTTCAAAGGTGGAAGTCAGATTGGTCGAAAAAACGCGACAATAAACTGCAACAAATCAAAGAAATTACCGAACGTTGGAACACTGCAAGTAGAAAAATCCGAAAAGTAGTCTTCTTGCCCGTGTCCGAATTGGACTCACAAAATTAACACAGTTATTTGTTAAAGGGCTTATTCCCACCAACCTGCGACTGTTGTAATGCCCATCTTACCGTCTCACATCTTCTCCTCAATTGTAAGAAATACGAATTTCCAAGAAGAGCTTTGATCCTTAAACCGAACCTAAAAGACCTTAGAGACAATGAACACGACATTAAAAGGATTTTTGTATTTTTAACAGTAACTTGTTTATTCCAAGAAATATAGAACAACCTACCGCTAATGACAATAGTAGATGCCGTATATTGTAATAAATAACTTCTTAAAGGCTCGAAGAAAAGAAGGAAGGGGTATATTGTAACCGGTAGAGATGTATAGTGTATATAACATGTAAAAGAACATATTTTTAAAATAAGACAATGTTTAAAGGACTTGAGGAGCACATGGTGTGGTTAGATGTATGATCACTATAACACAGAGCAGCTTAATAGATTGATCTGGGTGGGATCGGGGATAAATCTATGTACAATTTAACTGTACACAGTAAGAAGATTCAATTATGTGGAAAATTTATTTTTCAACAAATGCGAACTTTACTGCGGCTTGAGAAGAGTGGGGAGGGTAAATCAGAAACATCTAAACATTTAATAGGGGCTAAAGTTGAAGAGATAAGACGAAATGTATTATCCAGATAACTAAGGAGCAAAGTTAGTCCGCAGTTCTCTGGAAGTCCAGTAGCTTCTATAAACATAATTTATGTGTCACAAGTATTTTCAATTTATAACAATATTAAAATAATGAATGACTTGTGGTCTTTTACAAAAAGTTTTGCGTTTCCATGCAGAACCTAAAATGTTAACATCATGAACATATTTCTGAAGAGGACTAAAAACTCATATGCAAAGAGAAATTGGAGGGATAAACACAAACGCAATAACGAGTGTCTTATTAAAGCTTGTAGTAATAAAGCTCATTCCCATTTATTTGGCTTTGTGTCAAGCACAGAAGAATTAAACATCATTTTTTTTTGTTTTTTTAATGAATATGCTGGAGGTAAGTAATAGCATTATTTTTCTTGATAAATTGGATATTTTCCTTTAATTGCTAACATACATCAAGAGTGCCCACCTGTTGTTTTACTACGAAGGGCAAAGACATCATCAGCTGTTTCTCTTTTTTTTCCCTCATTAATTTCTGCTATGTTCAGAGAGAAAGAGATGCAATACAATCTGCAAAGCAATGTTTTAATTATGGCAAAAGAAATATTATCTTTACATATCCACTGTTCTACATATGATGAGATGACTCTTTGAGGCAAACATTTTAATCCCAATAATAAATTTTTCGTCGTTCTTCCCAGAGCTCGTGAGGACGTTTCACTCAGTGCCACCAGGCTCACTATTAGCACTACAGTCCTTGAAGGACCTCGGCCTGTAAAATCATTATCGACTACTCTCCACTGTCAGCATAAGGCTCTAGAAATGTCGGATTTCTAGAAGAACCACGTCCTCGACCAGATTCGTTTCCAAGTGTTGCATGGTCTCCTTCTTTTCCTTGAGCCAACCCTTTCTCCCTTCCCTCTCCACTGGCGCAGTCTACCCTTAGATAGATAAATAAATATCTTACGGCTCCCCCCCCCCTGCATTCAGGGAGGGCACTTAGGTCCTATTGTGCAAAACTTAAATCTCCATGCAGAACGGTTTTATTTTCCTTATAAAGTCAAGGTATTTCTTGCCTGTGTCATCATTTTTAATTGTCTCAACATCTCAATGTACAAAGTACCTGAATCTTAAATTCACCAGCATTCCGCATTCAAGCACAAAGTGCTTAGGAGCTTCCTCTTCTTCTCTACAGCACCTAAAAATGGATGGAGATCACTCCCACTACAAGTCTTAGTTCCTCCCTAGGCAGTCTGAGGTACATTTCCCTGTTTCTGGTCTTTTTGACTTTCCCATATTTTTAATCCTGGCCACATTCTTTATGGAGTTCTTGAGAAACGATTAAGATACTCTGATAAAGGGTTGTGTTCCAACGGGGATTATGCCCTCCTCACCAATTTGTCTACTTTTTCATTTCATGGGATACTCTGGTGGACAGGTACCCAGTATATTGTCACACTTTTGTTGACCCTTGCTAATTGTTCCAGAATCATGACACATTCATCCAAAATCCTGGAACTCACTGCTAGTCTTGTCAGTGCCGCGGTTGCTTAGCAGTCAGCCACAATATTAATAATGTTTCCACATCACTTTAAGATCAGCTAATTGATGGGCTACCACCAAAATAACAATGAGGTTCCTCTCCCCTACATCGCTATTTATGTGATAATTGTTTTAAAAACCTACGATATTGTTCTCCTGGGTAAGCTCTTGAAATGGAGTGCCCAATTTAGTTTATAGAACGCCCTAAATCTTATTGTCATCCCTGCTCTAATATTAATGTCAATATCATTGCTCGCCATTAGCTACCCAGCATTAGATACATGAAAGTATTACTACTCCTTAATTACCACACACACAAACCTTGTCAAATCCTCTTCAGCTCAAACCAACATAGAAATATTTTTTCCACACATAACATCAGTACACGCATAAGCCTATACATCTAAATATTTGTCGATTCATATTCAGTATTCATAGATCTGACATCATGCAAATATTCCATAAAATATACAGAGAATTAATGGATTTTGAGAAGAGAAAGAAATTAGACATGCAAAGAAGACGTGGGAGGAATTTCACTTCAAAAAGAATCAGAGACTAATGAAGACAAAGCAGAATACCTTCTAACTTACTAGTTTTTGAAAGAATCCATCTAGCGTCCACCTTACCTTCAAAAGGTTTTGATTGATGGAGGTATAGAACATTTTGAAACCATTAAGTCTGCAGGAGAGAGCTTTCCAAACTTTGCATATCTATTTTCCTATTTTATGAGCAAAGTGAGCTTGTATAGCTAACAAACAAAACAAAAACCGAAACTGTAGATATCGTTTTAGCAGATTTCCCTTAAGGGAAATCAGCTATTGAGGTCGTACTCATGACGCGATTTTCGAAAAATTTCTTCAAATGTCCATCGATCCTACCCAGGAGATGACGAAAATGAGGTCCGTTCAAAATTATATATATATATATATATATATATATATATATATATGGTATATATATATGTCTGTTAACGCTCTAGCGGTCGCAATTTTTGTTTGATCGATACGAAACTCGATATTTAACCGTTTTATGTAAAAAGACAGATCAAGTTCGTTAATGGCTGAAATCGGACAAGAGGGAGGGGGGGTTTAGAGGGGGGATTTTCGAAAATTCGAAATATCTCCGTTATTATGCATCAGATCGAAAAATTGTATATAACCAATCTTATTGCAAATTAAATTTACTATAAATATTGTTATATACGTTTATTCTCTATCTTGAATATTAACCGAGTTATTTGCATTTTTCAGTTTTCAGCAAACCGCCACTTCTACTCATGTTACGTAAACAATACTCTGCTACATAATAAATCACATTATTGGAAGTTTGGAATACCAAAAATTGTATTCAAGAGACCTTTATTATACGAGATACATGTAAATATGCCCTGGTGACTCCCCCCCCCCCCCCATCTTAAAGTTTTGGACTACTAAAATTGTATTGATTGAGATAACAATTATTCTGGCTCATTATAAATTACACTAGTAGATATAGTAAATAGTTCTCAATAAAATTAATGCGTTATATTCTGATATATTTCAGTAATTGTTTTTCTTTCCGGTGTGAGGCGGGCCGACCCGTTTGTTTACATTTCTAACCGAACGCTTCCTGTCGGAAGGTTATTGAAATTGGATGAAACATTTATTTCCGTTTGTATTTATTCAGGGTGTTGTTGTGTTAGCAGTATGTATATTTATCTATTACTAAACTTCACGAGGGAAATCTGCTTAGTTTACGCAGCCCCTGCGTTACGGACTTTTTTTAACTCTATGGGAGGGGGTGGGGATATCCTGAAATTTTGAGTTAAAATGTACAGACCGAGGATTTACATATACACGCTAATGCTCTAGCCCAGGGGTGAGTAAACATTTTAATCAACGGGCCAATTTGAATTTAATTTTTTTTTTTGGCGCGCCACACAGAAAAAAAATATTTACCTATAAATAATTATTTTATAACAATATATTCAGTGGAGAAAGTCGATTAAATAAATTCAATTTTAGAAATGCTTGGCGGGCGGCATAAACACGTTTTAAGGATTATTAACCGAGATATTTGCATTTTTTAGTTTTTGGCCTTCGGTAGACCAACACTCCTACTCATGTCATATGAACAAAAAGTTGTTATAATTTGAAACATTTTATTTCAAGACTAAATTCTAAATATTGTTCTCTTTGAACTTTAAAGTTTTGAGATAAATGAAATACGTGACGCACGTGGGAATTTTGCTTAGTTAACGCAGCCCTTGAGTGACAGACGTTTTGGAAATATCAGTACAGCTGAGACCACCAAACATATTTTACGTAAACTAATTAGCTAATAATTTTACAAATTATGGAAATTGACCGTTCCATATAAATCAATCTAATATTATACATTGATGATATTGAATATTGCATTGTTGTCGTGATATTGTGTTTGAGCTTTCTAGAAGAGAATTCAATTGATGTAATTCATTAGAGACTGGGAGAGTTGTCCCACTGCACGATGTTTGCCCAATGATAACAGTGCTGTGGTCTATCAATACGCAATGCTTCATTGCCCTTGTTCTGTAAAATTCCACTGTTTTCAGCCATACATATGATGAATGGAATAATTGAACATGCCTGCTAAACACTGCGTTAACAATAGTATTGCATATGCAGAATTCATTATTCATAATCAGAACAGCATATGCATTCATGTATTTACTTTTCTTATTTTGGAATAGAATCACTTCATTCAGTTTATAAAGGGCTGCTCGAAAAGTTTTTCGGACTTAATTTCTAATTGTTCTATTTCTCGTCGGTTATTTATTAAAAAAAGTCCGTAGCGCAGTGGTTGCGTAAACTAAGCAGATTTTCCACGTGCGCCACGTATTTGCATTTATTTCAAAACGTAAATGTCCAATGAGAACAATATTTGGTATTTAGGCTTCTAATAATGTGCTTCATAATATAACACCTTACTGTAAATATGCCATGAGTAGGAGAGGGGGTTTACTGAAGACCGAAAACTAAAAAATGCAAATATCTGGGTTAATAATGAAGATACAACAAAAACGTACAGAACAACATTTATTGAGCACTACATTTGCAATAAGATTGGTTCTGTACAACTGTTCGATCCGACGTATAGTAACGGGGATATTTCGAAATTTTCCCCCTCTAAACGGCGTTCACCTGATTACGCACTCATCATTTCAAGAAAGAAAAAAAATTTCATGATAAATTAAGACGATATGAAGAAGATGAATGGTTATGCGAAACAAATTTCAAATGCACTCAATTACGTTCTCATGATTGGAAGATGGTGCGACATTACAAAACTGACGTCTAAAACGAAAGCATTGACTAATTTATGACCCTTGCTGAAGTAACATACTTATTTTATTACACTCACCTGGCCTGTTGGACAAACGACCTTCAGACTGCATTTGCAACTAAAAGATGCCAAACCTGACGTATATTCTCTCCTTAAAGTTTCAAGTCTTGCAGAGTTGAGAGTGAAGCACCACGAATTGAATAGCCTTCCTTCCAATCCCACATTAACATATATCCCCTTAAGGGAATTCAGCTATTAAGGTCGTACTCATGACGCGAATTTCAAAAAATATCCTAAATGTCCATAGATCCTACCTAGGAGATGACGAAAATTTTATATGTATATCTAGATATACACATTATAATATATACATATTTATAAATTTGTCTGTTAACGCTCTAGCGGTCGTAATTTTTGTTTGATCGTTACCAAAATTGATAAATAAACGTTTTATGCAAAAATAAAGAGCTGGGCTGAAATCGGACAGGGGAAGGGGCGTGGGGAATTTCTAATATCTCCGTTATTATGCGTCGGATCGAAAAATATATTGCAATCGGGCAAGCCAATCGTATTGCAAATGCAATGTTCTAGAAATGTTTTTATGTAAGTTCTTTCATTATTTTTAATATTAACCAAGATATTTCCATTGTTTTAGTTTTCGGCCATCGGTAAAGCACCACTCCTACTCATGTCATATTAACGATAAGCTGTTATATTATGAAACCCTTCATTTGAAGCCTAAAACCAATTATTGTTCTCATTAAACGTTTACGTCTTGGGATAAATGCAAATATGTGAGGTTCGTGAGAAATCTGCTTAGTTTGTGCAGCCCCTGCGTAGATGGACTTTACGTATTTATCTCAGGAATTGTAAAGTTTTGAGAAACGGAAACTACTATAGGCAAAAGCAGATAGCACACATACAAACTTACACGCTGTGAATGATCACATTATCTTATCTTCATTGGATCTTAAGATGCTAACCTCTTTGCCTTTTCTTTTATGGTTTAAGATTAGTTCATATTAATTCCATATTTCATTTCATTTTATAAAATAGCCGGTTTCATTCGAAGGTTATTAGAAAAATATTCAACATAATTGATAATGTTACATCGATTGCTGGTTAATGTTGTTTTAATCTAAAAAAAAAAACTCCTTTTGATTTTGTCTTTTTTTTTTATGTAAAAATTATTGACGTTCGAAGTTAAATTATTGTCCTTGATTATTATTAGCAGATTTTCCTTGAGGGAAATCAGCTAGCGAAAACTTTCATCAAATCTCCATCGATCCAACCCCGGAGATGTCGAAAATGAGGTTCAAAAAAATATATATATATATATATATATATATATATATATATGTGTGTGTGTGTGTGTGTGTGTGTGTGTGTGTGTGTGTGTGTGTGTATGTGTGTGTGTGTTTATCTATTTGTCTGCTAACGCTCTTGCGGTCGCAATTTTGGTTTGATCGATACCAAACTCTATATTTAATCGTTTTATGTAAAATGAGTGATCAAGGTCGTTAATGGCTGAAATTGGACCAAAAAGAAGGTTTTTAAAGTGGGGGAATTTTGAAAATTCGAAATGTCTATACGTCAGATCGAATAGTTATATAAAACCAATCTTACAACTACTTTCCATTGGAAATTAAATGTCCCAGAAATATTGTTTATGTGTTTATTCTCTATCTTGAATATTGACCGAGATATTTGAATTTTTCAATATTCAGCGCCAAGCAAACCCTCACTCCTACTCATGTTATAGTAATAATAATAATAATCTCTTATATCATGAATTACTTCATTCCATGGTTAAATAACAAATATTGTTTTCATTGAGCCTCTACTTTGTAAGATACATGCAAATACGTACTGTTGACCCCGACCCCCCTTCTTTTGTTCTTCGATTACTAAAATTTGAGTGATTGAGATAAAATTATTCTAGTTTATTATAAATTACAGCACTAGATATTGTAAATAGTTTTCAATAGAATTAGAATGTTATATTCAGATATATTACAGTAATTGTTTTACTTTCTGGTAAAGAATATTTAAATCTTTCTGTTCAGCTCTGACCTGAATGTTTACAATTATAACGCTTTACGTTGGAAGATTATTATTATAGTTGACTAAAAGATTTTTCATTACAGTATGTATTTATGTACTTAATGTTCACGGTGGTGTTAAGTGTTACCAATATGTAGATTTATTTATTGTAAACCTTCACGTCGGAAATCTACTTAATTTCCGCAGCCCCTTCGTGACGGACTTTTATTATTATGATTAGAAAGGGCTGTATATTCTTTTGTCAAGAGTCATAAAGGTATGCCCAATGCAAGGTTTTTATTATATTCACTTTAAGCCGAAAATTAAATTTATGAAGTGTTGAGACTTTATCTTTCTTTGTTTTTTATCAAATGTTTAATATTTGTAGGGTAATTTTTATTTCCAATAGACAAATTTTTGATATTCTTAATGATTTATAGTATATTTCTGACAAATAATATTTCTTGAATTATTATTATTATATTTACAATATAAAAGAGAAAATAAAACGTACAGACACTAACATTAGACATTAGAAGATAGCCATGTTTGGTGGAATTTTGAGCCGGTGCTTGCCATAACCACAGCTGCTTCTATAGAAACAGTGATATCTGAGTGTCGTCCAAGACTATTTGAGAAGGATATTCGGGCTAAGGTAAAGGATCTGTGTCTTTGACGTCGGATTTATGAAAAGTCTGGGAGGATTTGCTCACTCACGCCTTCACTTATGTCTTTGCCGAGTGCGCTCCATTAAACCATTCATTGAAGTTTATTTCATCAAATGACGGTCTCCTCCAGAACATTTAACTATTATTTTCGCCATAAAACATATATCACAGATTTAAGAGATTCGAATAAACGTATTCGAATATACTTTTATTCGAATCAACCACTTATTTGTATTAATGCTCTCACTCGCGTTCTGCGAAATAAGGTTTTTAGTAGATTCCCCTTAGCAGATATTCCCGTTCAAAATGTTATATATATATATATATATATATATATATATATATACATCCGTTCCAAAAAACTACTAAGCCTTATGCTAAAGGCTTATCCAGAAATAGCTGAACTATATTAGGGGATTTCAGATAATAAAAATACCCATCACACAGGCTCTGAGTAAAGTACACATATTTCCTGCTTGAAGGACAAACCAATAACATAATACCACGTTCTATTCTCTATTTCTCCCTTGACACCTATTTATTGACGCGAACATCTGAATACATTTACAAAATACTACTTATTTTTTCTTCCTTATAAAAAACAATTCTATTTGGTGATTTCCCATTAAGTAAATCAGCTATAGAGATCGTAAGACGCGGTTTTTGAATAATGTCCTCAAATTTCTATTAGTCCTATCCAGGAGATGACGAATATGAAGTTCTTTCAAAACTGTGTGTATATATATATATATATATATATATATATATATATATATATATATATATATATATATGTAACTGAAATTTTTGTTTTATATTTACCAAACTCGATGTTTAAACATTTTATGTAAAAATAAAGATTATGTTCGTTAACGGCAAAACTCGGACCAGTGGGAGGGGGTATGAATGGAATTTTCCACATGATGCCTTTATTGCTGGATGATCTGATCCAGAAGGCAACGGGAAATCACTGCATGTCCGTGTGATCCTCTTATTCCCTTGTTACCGCTACAGTGTTCACAATTTTTGTTTCGATTCAATACAATATGATATTTAAACGCTTTATATAAAAGTGAAGGTCAAGTTCGTTAACGGTTCAATTTGGAATAGTGGGATGGGGGGGGGGGTTGTGTTCGAAAGGGGAATTTTTAAAATTTAAAATATCTCCGTTATTATACGTCATATCAAAAAATTGTGTAGAACTAATCTTATTGCAAATTACATTTTCTGTAAATATTATTATATATAGCCTTTATTTAATATTAACCAAGATATTTGAATTGTTTAATTTACGGTCTTCAGTAAACCCCAAATTTTAGTTATTATATATTAACGATAAGCGAATATATCATAATGATATATTCGAACTTCAATACCAAATAATGTATTCAACAGTTCTTTACCACATGAGATACATACAAATAATTTGTGTAATGACTTCAAAAATTGAGAACTCATTTGATAGCTCGATCACTATTATTTGGTCTATAGCATGCACAATATTTAATCGTTTTGGACAACATTAAGTGGAAATATTCGTAAATGGCTGAACTCGAAACAGGAATAGGAAGGTTTAGATGGAGGGGGAATTAGAAAATTACAAATAGCTCCATTATTATGAATCGGATTGAAAAAATTATAGAACAAATCTTGTTAAACTATTGATACTAACAAAATTTCGTTAACGCAAGTATAAGGTGAATTCGTACTTTCTTGTGTTGAGCTTTCAGTGAACCTCTACTTCTACTTATCGGATTTTTATTTGGAAATACAGAATGTATGATGAGATTAGATGAGTAGTGTGTCACACCAGCATATGAGACATCTGCTACTTTAAGCAGTGTGAGGTGTTAAACACTATCTTAAGGACTAAAGGTTAGTGAAACCAGGAGAGGCCCTGGCCAATCATGACCAAACTCTACTCTTAACCGGATGTCAATTCGAAAACTTTTACTTTCGAAGTGTGGTAAAGTGCACAATGGCTGTTTTAACTTGAACGCTTAGAAAGTTTTTGTTGCGCCTCAAGATCAATGTAACGGCCGATTTAATTAAGGCAATCTGTATACAAGCTCCACTTTAAGTTTTATGTTTTATTAATCGCATTCCCAAGAGCTAATTACCATTCTTCTTACACAAAATAAAACCCTCATAATTAAAATTTAACCGGTTCTCTACAAAATACATTAGTACCCTCCCCAAGAGATAACAAAAACAGCATCTGACTCAACATGTTTTATATATATTGTAAAATATATATAATATTCAAAATATTTTTTTTTTTATTATACGTCGACTTGAAACATAGTATAGAACCAATCTGCTTGCAAATTTAGTGTTGTATAAATGTTGTTTTATAAGATTTTTACTGTTTTGTTTATTAACCGATATATTTTCATTTTGGCAGATTTCCCATAAGGAAAATCACCTATTGAGGTCGTACTCATGACGCGATTTTTGAAAAATTCACCAAAAAGTTCATCGATCCTAGGAAATGACGAAAATAAGGTCCGTCCAAAATTATGTATAAATATATATTTATTTGTTACCGCTCTTTAAAGGCATGAGTGCAATATTAATGTCATAAACGTAATATTAGAGTTTTTTCATATTCAAAATTAAGTTTTCCCGAACGGGATACAGTTCCCGAAGACTTTCAAATGGAAGTGCATTTAAAATGTATTTTTCTCAGTAAACATTGAACATTTTTATAAATCGTATGTGAGTATTGAGAAATTTCTGCTTTTGACGAAAAATACAATGCAAATGATGCCTCTTTTAGGAAGTACGTTTGTTTAAGAACAATTATTTTCGAGAATGAAATTAATCAAAAATGACCACCGATCAAAACTGATTGATGCACCATTAGAAAGCTGCATACGTGACAAAAGTCTGATTAAAAGTTTCAAGTTAAGTCGTTTTTCCGTTCTTTTGTTGTTTGTTATAATTTTGCATGAAAATTTGCATATGAAATCTTTTCTTTTTTAAATTTTATATTGTTCTATTCTAATGTTTATTATAAATGAAGTTTTGTAAATTATTAATAAGTGTTACTTTATGTGCGGCCCGCCAAAAAATTTTAAAATATAAATATGATTATAATGGTTGCTCACCACTGTTTTCGGTAAGGATCAAACTCATTAACGGCCGAAATCGGACCAGTGGGAGAGGGGGGGGTTAGAGGGGAATTTCGAAATTTCAAAATATCTTTAAAAGATTTAATGATAACTCGAACTTTAAGCCATTTATTCGTCTTTTCTTGTTTTCGGCCTCGTGAATATAAGGTGAAATGACGTTATTAGTGTGCCATACTTGGGAAATCTGCTTACATTACGCAGCCCCTGTGTGACGGCCAAAACCACAGCTCCTAATAAAACGCGTGTAAAAATGTATGTATAAAACCACAAGTACAATAAAACACCTTGTGTGCCCTGTGTATTCATGTGCTTTAGAATGGATTAACTTATCCACTCGCATTTGATTGAATAGTAACTTGTACGAACTTCGACCATATCACTTTTGTAGTAATTCACGATTTGTAAGTTTATATTAAATATAATAATTAGTGATTCTCCTTGAATGTTTATTAACTACTTAGATTTTCTTTAAAAAATAATATGCCTTCAATTAAAACAATATTTGGTATTTTGTCTTTAAATAAAGTTTTTCAAATTGTAATAGCTTTTTGTTAATATGACATGAGTAGGAGTGGGGGTTTACTGAAGGCTGAAAACTAAAAAATGCAAATATCTTGGTTTATAGTCAAGATTTTGAAAAACTGTACATAATAACATTTATAGAAAATGAAATTTGCAATAAGATTGTTTCTGTACAATTTTTCGATCCGGCGCATAATAACGGAGATATAAGAGTTTTCAAAATCACCCTTCTAAACCCCCCTCCCACTGGTCAGATTTTAGACGTTAACGAACATGATCTTCATTTTTACATAAAACGTTTAAATATCGAGTTTGGTATAGATCACAAAAAATTGCGACCGCTAGAGCGTTAACAAACATTATATATATATAGTTTTGAAAGGACCTCATTTTCGTCATCTCCTGGGTAGGACTAATAGACATTTGAGGACATTTTATAAAATTCGCCTCTTGAGTACGACTTGAATAGCTGATTTTCCTTATGGGAAATCTGCAAAAAGAATTATTTAATAATGCGAAGGCTTATGATAAATTTAATAATATATTACACTATTAATTTTATTCTAATTACTTTTTATATGGAAGAAAAAGTAATAATTATTTTGAAAATGTATTCAGATGTTCACATCAATAAATAGGGGTCACGAGAGAAATAGAGAACACCACGTGAGATGATGTGATTGGTTTGTCCTTCAAGCAGGAATTCGACGGGTGTGACGGGTATCTTTATTATCTGTCCCATAATTTATTTTAGCACTTTCTGGAAAACCTTAAGCTTAATGCTTATTAGTTTTTGGAATGGATTATCTGGTATATGACCTCCGAGTAAGAAATTCGAGCAACGCCCTCCCATTGAATTGGAAAACTAGTTAATTGGGTTCTATTTAAATTCGATACAGCATTTATTGTATGGTAATGGAAATTTAATAGCCGGATAAGCTGAGTTATCTTAAACTGAATCTCTCTCGGAGCACAAAATGTCAAACAGAATGAGAACTTTTTAATGCTTATTCAGATGGATTGAGAAAAGAAGTTGGCATTAGGGTGTTGGAGCTATGATTGATGGAACTTGATTCCTTATTTTCGAGAAACTTTTAGTAAATCAACTACAAGAAACGAAGCCAAAAGGAAATGTAAGAAGAAACAGCATTCATAAACTTGATCCAGAATCCTTTGGAAGGGGGATTGAATATCCTCCAAGTCTGTAGAAATATTTATACTTAAGAATACTTCGAATTTATTGACAAGCCACGCTACAGCCGGCGTGATATTTCTCAGTATTACGCACGTGGAAATCAGAATATTTGCAGTTTCTTTCCCCTTACAGTAAATTTTCTCTCATCTAGTACTAAAAATCTCGAGGTGAAAACCAAATGACTTTCTTGCACTTCTATTAAATTAAATAAACATGATGTTTTGCTGCACTTCATAAAAAAATTATTCTATTTCCAAGTGATACAATCATATGCATCGGGCCAAGAAATGCCATAAAACATAACTTATAGACTTTATTATGATAAGGAAATGGACTTATAAAAAATCGTCAGTGCCTCTAGAGCGAATCACTTTATAATACAAAGTTATATACCGTGTGGGGCAGCTCAATTACATTGAGATGCTGAAGCACTCAGCAACTGAAATCAATCCCTAGGAGAATACCACTACTAAGTAAAACAATACATATTGTATCTAGTCAGATAAATAACAGGTGTATGTCACTAGATATAAATTAAAAACTCTATTATTAGAATAACATGATTCGTCGATCTATAATAAGATCACTGATCAAAGTTAAAATTAAAATATACGGTGGGAAATAATCCCTAAAGTATCAATAATGATACCCAAATGTAAATGTATTTATTTCCACTAAATGTTTACATAGCATAACAGGGCATAACATAATTTACATAACACTCTAAATGAAGTAAGTGAGAGTAAAAGTCTTATCAAGGTCATGGGAAAAAGTCCGTCTCGCAGGGGCTGCGTAAACTAAGCAGATTTCCCACGTAAAGTTATACAATAGAGAAATCTCCATAAGAGTGCCGATCAGTTACGGAAACGGCCGAACTAGCTTTCTGCGGGAACCATAGCTCGTCCGTAACACTTAATAAAAATGCAAATATCTCGGTTAATTGTCAAGATAGAGAATACATGTATATAACAATATTTATAGTACATTTAATTTTCAATAAGATTGGTTCAATACAATTTTTCGATCCAACGTATAGTAACGGAGATATTTCGAATTTTCGAAAATCCCCCTCTCCCACTGGTCCAATTTTAGCCAATAACGACCTTGATCATTCATTTACGTTAGCAGACAAACAGACACACACACACATACACACACACACACATATATATATATATATATATATATATATATATAATTTTGTACCTCATTTTCGTCATCCCCTGGGTAGGATCGATAAACATTTGAAGAAGATTTTCGAAAATCGCGTCATGCGCACGACCTGAATAGCTGATTTCCCTTAAGCGAAATCTGCTAAAAGGAGAGTGAAACTTCCATGGCCTTATCATGAGTCACAACGACTTCATTAAAATTATATTTGAAGATATGATTCTCGGGCATAGGGGAAGAGGCAGGCCTAGAAAATCAGATGAGGCATCAAGCAACTTAATTCAGTGAGTATAGTAATATGAAAAGAGCAGCTTTCGATAGAACACAATGGTTGCAACTACAAGGCCTATACACATGTTCACAACAGTTTCGGCAATTATCAAACTATACCTTCAGAGGTTGTAAAGCAATCAATAGTTTATGGACTTGTGTAAGTCAAGAGTTAATTTACCGGGGTAATGAAACCGGAAAAAGTAAAATTTACTTGCACACATTGAATTAAATATTAAAAAGTCCGTCACGCAGGGTCTGCGTAAACTAAGCAGATTTATACAATAGAGAAATCTCCATACCAGTGCCGAACAGTTACGGAAACGGCCGAAATAGCTTTTGGCGGGAACGAATAGAAGCGGCCATAGCTTGTCCGTTACACTTAATAAAAATGCAAATATCTCGGTTAATATTCAAGATAGAGAATAAATGTATATAACAATGTTTATAGTAAATTTAGTTTGCAATAAGATTTGTTCTATGAGTACGACCTCAAAAGCTGATTTCCCTTAAGGGAAATCTGCTAAAAAGGTTCATTTCTAAACGAGTTGGAAACATCGATCCTAGAAGGACAGCTACATCTACATCTAATCGACTTAGAAAATAAAACATTTCGGATGATAGTTCTTTGACATTTATACACAAATTTAAATTTGACGAGGTAAGCGCAACCAAGCGAAAAATAAAAGAAAATTTCCACATTATTAAAAACCAACAATAGGTTGTGAACCATAAAACTGAGATAAGGATTTATACGACCTATTTTTCAAATATTTTAGTAAACAGCAAGTCGATTAGTTGTAGATGTGCCTATGCATCTTCGGGAATCTATTTTTCAATACTGTTACCTTTTTATATAATCAATTTTTACACTGTTCATAATTTTATTTTATCAATGTTATCAGTGATAGGTGTTGTACATCTCCATATAAGCAGGTTTCCCTTATATATATATATATATATATATATATATATATATATATATATATATATATATATATATATATTTGTTGTATTAACGCTCTAGCGATCGTAATTTTTGTTTAATCGTTACCAAACTCGATATTTAAACGTTTTATGTAAAACTAAAGGCCTTCGTTAACGACTGAAATCGGACCAGGGGAGGGGGGTGTTTAGAGGGAGGAATTTTGAAAATACAAAATATCTCCGTTATTATGCGTTGGATCGAAAAATTGTTTAGACTTAATTTTATTTCAAATGTAATATTCTATAAATATTGTTATGTACATGATTTCTCTATATTGAATATTAACCGGATTTTTTTCCATATTTTAGTTTTCTGCCTTCAGTAAACCCCCACTCCTACTCATGTCATATCAACCATAAGCTGTAATGTCATGAACCACCGCACTCCAAGTTTAAATACCAACTCCGATTTATCATAAACATTTACTTTGTGAGATACATAGAAATACGTTATATGATGGCGTCATTTATTAAGATTTTTTGTTCTTTACTAGAAAAAGTTTATATGATCTGAACCATACTCGATATTTAAGCATTTTAGTCAACACTATAGATCATAATGGCTAATGGCGGAAATTGGACATGGAATAGATGGAGTTTAGGGGGGAGGGATTCGAAAATTCAAAATATCTCCGTTATTATGAGTCGTATCGTAAAATTTTAAAGAGCCATTCTTGTTGAATTATTGATATTCTACAATCGTTAAAAGCATTATTTCGCAACTCAAGTATTAAACGAGTTATTCGTATTTTGTATTTTGCCATGAGTAACCCTTTCCCCATCCTTCTACTCATCGGCTTGTACATACAGGGTGATTACTGGGAAACGCATGTTTTTGACTTGGGTAGTATACAAGGAATGTCGTTTGGCGAAGGCCGGAAGTTGTTGGGCTGTGGAGGGGGGAGTGTGCAGTTTCAGTTGTAGCCGAGATGTAGAACACTGAGCATCGTACGTTTGTCATGCGACGGTTTTACGCAAATGGTGAATCAGTCTCTCAGACTCAGCGAGAATTTCATGTACATTTTAACATTGCACGGCATAGTGCTATCCCTGAAATTCGCGGTGCTATCCCTGAATGATGCTATCCCTGAAAGCTCTTCGCCAGGAAATCAACGCCATTCCTAGAGATATGTTAGCAAAATCCGTAGCAAAATTAAAGAATGCATTCAACACTGTGTCCAAGCAGAAGGCGACCACCTTAGAGATGTAACTTTTAAACGCTAAATTGTAACTAATTTTATTCTGAAATTGCATATTGTGTACACTGTTTTTCCACTCATAAATACATTTTTTGCTCTGAATTGCATCAGTACTCGTTATTTGAAAAACATGCGTTTCTCCGGTAATCACCCTGTATAAATAGAAAATATGTGCTCTGAAGACATGACAAGCATGTTATACAAGCACATGGGAAATCTGCTTAGTTTATGCAGTCCCTGCATTTTTGTCAGTCTTGACCTGGCTGCCTCGGTGCTAAAACAATACTTGTAGTACTCCAGAAGAGACATTATAGAGGACGCGAAAAATTAGAAGAAAAACAAATCAGTGGAAGATATTTCACGTCTTTTTCAACTCTCTACCTTCCGCCATTTCCCCTTCAACGGAGATTCAGGTCACATTTCGACGACATTTATTTGTCACTAGCTGTACCCTGCGCGCGTTGCTACGCCACGAACTAAAATACTATATTACGATAAAGATCAATATAACAAAAGTTACTCTAAATATCAAATTAAACATATTTTGACATGTGCAAGTTCGCCAAAAAAAAAATAGGAAACGAAATATGACGATTTTTCATTTCATGCTTACCTAACAACCCCCACTCCTGTTCGTTCCTAATAATGTTAATATAGCTTATAGTATAAAAATATGGAGTTTGGCTGATTTCGATTTAGTATTTCGTGCCCTATAACATTGTTGACCCCTTCTATAGTTTTTTGTATATACCTCTTTTATACTTCGTTATACGGCAAAAGTGTCTATAACAAAAGTTACTTCGAATCACAAAACAAACAACTTTTGTCATATGCACGTTTGCCGAAAAATGAATAGATAACGAAATATCGCGATTTTATATTTCACACCTCGCTTATAACCCCCACTCCTGTTCGTACCTAGAAATTTTAATATAGCTTATAATCAGGAAGGTGTTAATACCAAATCACATACGGAGTTTCGTTTAATTTGGTTGAGTCTTTTGTGCCATATAAAATGATTGACTCCCACTATTGTTTTTAGCGTATAACTCATTTAAACTTCCGTATACGACAAAGGAGTTTATTACAAAAGTTACTCTAAATAACAAAATAAACAACTTTTGTTATTAGCATATCTGCCGAAAAACCAATAGGAGACGAAATATCGCTATTTTTAATTTCAGGCCTCCCTTATAATCCCCACTCCTGTTCGTCTCAGAGAATATTAATATATCCAGAAATCTAACCTGTTTTAGTATTAATAAACCTACCAAGTTTCATAAAATTCGGTTCAGCCGTTTACGATTTTATAAAGGACATTTTTGTATTTAGATAAATGAGATTCATGGGTGACAGAATCGATGTTTATCTGTTGCCTGGTAGAAAATTACTTGATTCCTTTCAAGTCTAACATTGGGTCCGGCGTAGAAAGGAGGGGCCTGGAGTAAGGATCAAGAAGCGGGGAAGGCAGAGTGGGAGTTAATACCCACGAGGAGGGGGCAGGGGAGAGAGTTACTGGCAATCCTTCCCTCGCTCTTCCAGTTAAGGTGAGACGAAGGAAAAACAAAGGTAATGAGCTCTAGCCCAGTTTCAGCTCCGTTTAACTCAGCCAAACCTACTAAAGGGACTCCCGTTTAGGACAGCTTACCACCGACCCCACCCCACCACACCCATCGCCATTCTCTACCCAAAAAAATTCTAAACTTTTTAGCACTCCGGCGGTGTGGGGAGGGGGTTATCTGCCTCCCAAGAATGTTTTCGCTGATACGTTTTAAAAAGGGAATTGAAAAGTCCGACACTTAGTGGCCGCATAAACTAAGCAGACTCGCCACATGCTGTCTTAGAAAAACGAAAATTTTCAGCAACAGTGAAAGAAAGACCATCATACTTTCTCCGTATTATGTTGAAGGCACACATCTAGTGGGTCTTTTCTAATTTAGGTACGCCAGTTACTTTTGTTGAAGATCAGTGATTTATTTTAATACTATGTTATTATATAACATACGTTGTTTATTTTAAAAAAAAAGGCCGTCACGCTGCGTTAACTAAGCAGATTTCCCACGTGCATTTATCTCAAAAATTAAAAGTTCCATGAGAACAATATTTGGTATTTAAGCTTCAAATAAAGTGTTTCATAACATAATAGAATATTGTTAATATGAGATGAGTAGGAGTGAGGGTTTACTGAAGACCGAAAACTAAAAAATGCAAATATCTCAGTTAATAATCAAGATAGTGAAACAATGTACATAACAACATTTATAGAACATTACATTTTCAATAAGATTGGTTTTATACAATTTTTCGATCCGACGCATAATAAGGGAGATATTAAGAATTTTCTAAATTCTCCCCTCTAAACCCCCCCCCCTCCCCATGGTCCGATTTTAGCCATTAATGAACTTGATCTTTCTTTTTGTATAAAACGACTAAATATCGAGTTCGGTAACTGGAGGCTATTAAAATCTAAACTGACTGCAAGATTTCTTAATACCGTTTGTATTTATTCACTCAATAAAGGGTTGGACGCCGATCAGCCAAATGATGTATGAAATGTGTCATACGTTCAGGCATATACGTAATTCTGAATAATTATTTTAAATGGAAAGAGATTTGTGTGCAATATGGCCACTTATCTTACAGGTGTAATCATATTTAGTTTTCGGTCATGCAGGGGCTGCGAAAACTAAGCAGATTTCCCTCGTGATGTTTAACAATAGATAAATCTTCATACTGGCATATATAGATTAATCTTCATAAGAAACCTCCAGACGGGAAGCACCTGTAATGTAAACAAACAGTTCCGTCGACTTCTTACCGGAAAGAAAAACAATTACTGTAATATATCTCAGTATAACGTATTAATTTGATTGAAAACTATTTACTATGCGCAGTACTGTCATTTATAATGAATCAGAATAATTTTTATCTCAATCAATCAAATTTAAGGAGTCCAAAAACTGAAGAAGGGGGGGGGCAGAACATATTTGCATGTATCTCGTATAATAAAGGTCTCTTGAAAACAACATTTGGTATT
Source organism: Riptortus pedestris (assembly GCA_019009955.1). Taxonomy (NCBI): domain Eukaryota; kingdom Metazoa; phylum Arthropoda; class Insecta; order Hemiptera; family Alydidae; genus Riptortus; species Riptortus pedestris. The sequence continues at coordinate 83,169,132 of CM032233.1, forward strand.
TAAGCTTCGAATAATGTGTTTTATTATATAACAGAGTATTGTTTATGTGACATGAGTAAAAGTGGGGGTTTGCTGAAGGCTGAAAACTGAAAAATGCAAATATCTCGGTTAATATTCAAGATAGGGAATAAATGTATTTAACAATATTCATAGTACATTTAATTTTCAATAAGATTGTTTCTATACAATTTTTTCGATCCGACGCATAGTAACGGAGATATTCCGATTTTTCGAAATTCCTCCCATCTGAACCCCCCCCCCTCCTCTCCTCCCTGGTCCGATTTCAGCAGTTAACGAAGTTGATCTTTCTTTTTATATATAACGACTAAATATCGAGTTTGGTAACTGGAGGCTATTAATATCTAAACTGACTGCAAGATTTCTTAATACCGTTTGTATTTATTCACTCAATATTCACGATGGTGTTAAGTGTCACTAGTATGTAAATTTATCTATTGCAAACCTTCACATGGGAAATCTGCTTAGTTTACGCTGCCCTCTGCCTGACTTTTCGCCTTAATGCTACATCACGAACTTATTCCTTCAATCTATTTAAACATTGTCCGACTCTAGGAGAATGAAAGGTATTCTGGAGCTCCTGGGTCAGTTAATAAATACATCTGAGTCAGGAAGGTCGACATTACCTGGGTACTTTTCTTTCTATGGAGGCGTTTTTTTCCATTTTCTCCTTTCGATTTATTAGGTTCCACTCGGTTAGAAAGAGGGTGGCAGTATCACTATTCTGCAATTTAATGCGGGCGCGATAAGAAACTGCCAAGGTCTAACACAAGGTGGGTGCCCCCATCTTCTAGCGTTAGGACCATCCTCAAGGAACACAGTCTACCCCTTAAGCCACCCTTTTATATAATCTTCACAATATCAATTTTCGTGAATTGTTGTTTATTCAGAGTCGGGTTTAAATATTTACTGTTTGTATTTATTCACTTAATATTCACGGTGGTGTTAAGTGTTACCAGTATGTAGAGTTATCAAGCAAAACTTCACGACGGAAATCTGCTTAGCTTAATTTTTTGACCCTACTTCTTAGGCATGGTAGTTTAAATAAGAGAATATATCATGAAACGTCGTATTCCAAGCCTAAATACCCAATTGTTTTTTCATCAGATTTTTTTTTAAATTATGTGCATGTAGATACGTTGTGTGATGGCGTTTCAAGTAAGATTTTATTAAGCGGCCACTACGGAGTTCTATTTGGAAATTGGGAATATTCGGTGAGATGAGATCAGTCATTGAGGGCTTTTCAGGCTTCGAAGGTATAGTTTGTTAATTGCCGAAACTGTTGTGAAGATGTGTATGGGTAATAGGCTATAGGAAAGGGGTAGTTCCCGGTGGCGGTATCCGTCCTGTCGAAAACACTAGCGTGCAGGGGTAATTAACGACTTGCCGCTTCACTTGGTAATCATTCCTTTGATAAATGTAAACCTCCTGAATTCACCCACTCATTCATCGACGGGAGTATCAACTCTTCCACCTGGATTACTTACATCTGATTAAACCATCAATATAACTACTCAATAGAAACTAGGTGTGTGCCCTCAACATAATACGGAGAACGTATGCTGATCTTTGGCGTTGGCTGAAAAATGTCGTTTTCTAAGACACGGTTAAAAAAAAAAGAAAAGTCACCTCGCAAGTTAAATGCTACCTAAGTATTTAGATTAGTCACGCACAATTTTGACATTATATACATACATATATAGATATATATATATATATATATATATATATATATATATATATATATATATATATATATCATCATCATCTGTAGGCTACGCCTTGTAGTTGAAACCACTGTGTTTTATCGGAAACTACTCTTTTCTAAATAAACAACCGTTGACCAGGGTGGAAATCGAACTCCCCACTATAGGTTTACCATGTGAGATTAAGGTCGACGGACTAACTTGGCCAACCTGAGCCCCTTCATAATATATGAGGTTATTGTTAATATAACATTAGAACTAGTGGGAGTTTACTGAAGGCGATAATCAAGATAATGAAAAAAACCTACATTGCAACATTTATATAACATTATATATATATATATATATATATATATATATATATATATATATATATATAAACTGCTCAAAAATGAATAGGTATATTGGCTGTTTTGTGGTATGTATGGGGCCTAGCATATTTTTTTTTTTTTTTTTATAAATATCATTAATATTTATTAGAAATTATTGTCTTTTTTCCCCCATAAAAAAGAAATTTAATTAAGATCGATTTAATTAAAATTAATAGGATAAGAAAAAATAACCAATATCCCTATTCATTTTTGAGCAGTATATAATTATCTGTTACCGCTCTGGCGATCGCAATTTTTCTTAAATCGTTACGAATTTCGATATATAAGTGTTTTATGTAAAACGAAAGATCAAGTTCCTTAAAAGCTGAAATCAAACTTGGGGGGAGCATTATATCTCCGTTATTATGCGTCGGATCGAAAAATTGTATAGAACCAATCTTAATGCCAATGTAATGTTCTATAAATGTTGTTATGTAGATTTATTCATTATCTTTAATAATAACCGAGGTATTTGCGTTTTTTAGTTTTCGGCCTTCAGTAAACCCCCACTTCTGCTGATGTCACATCAAAAATAACCTGTTATATTATGAAGCTCTTTATTTGAAGCCTAAAGAACAAATAGTGCTCTTATTGAACTCTTACGTCATTAGATAAATGCCAATACGTGACACAAGTAGGAAATGTGCTTAGTTAACGCAGCATCTGCGTGACGGACTTCGTTTATTAAAGTCCACTTAATACGATCACGGATAATCAGCTTCTTCCATAAAGTAAACATGTGATGCTACTGCCTCAAATATGGCAGGACGCGTCTCAAGTAGAATTAATTACATTAAGACTTCTTTGAAAAATAAACAGACATGATTATTTGCACTTACAAAAGTAATTTCTTATGTGGATGCATCAACTATAAGGGAAACGAATAATAAACGCACTCAGCGTTCGTGAAAGTCAATTTAATATAATCATATATCACTTATCTATATGAATACTAAATATTCAATAAATAATTAAATGTGTTCACAAAAACTCGTTACTTATGACCATAACAAATTATGAACGCATTACATATTGATTAGAATATTCTGGAAATCATATACAAATAGTCCGATGTGCATTTTAGCAGATTTTCCTTAAGGGAAATCAGCTATTGAGGTGGAACTCATGACGGAATTTTCGAAATTTTTCTTCAAATGTCCATCGATCCTACCTAGTAGATGACGAAAATGAGGTCCGTTCAAAACTGTATATATATATATATATATATATATATATATATATATATATATATATTTGTCTGTTACCGCTCTAGC
>CM032233.1:83177500-83235000 GCA_019009955.1 Riptortus pedestris
TGCTTCATAATATAAGAGCTTATTGTAAATATGAAATGAGTAGGATTGGGGAGGGATCACTGAAGGCCAAAAACTATAAAAATGCAAATATCACGGTTAATTATCAAAATAGTGAAAACATGTATATAAAAACATTAATAGAACATTACATTGGTGTTCTACAATTTTACGATCCGACGAAGAATAACGGAGATATTTTGAATTTTCGAAATCCCCCCTCCCCCTGTCTGATTTCAGCCGTTAACAAACTTGACCTTTATTTTCACATAAAACGAAATCGCGTCATGAGTACAACGTCAATAGCTGATTTCTCTTAGGGCAATCCTGGGCGTTAATATTAAAGGCATTAAGGGCGAATATCTTAATATTAAAGATAGTCCAAAAGCATACTTGAAGGTATTTCAACAACATTGGCGAAGTCATACGCCTATAATGCATATTGGTTGCGAGTTGAAATATGTTCAACTTGGTTGGAATGTGACTTGGTGGAGCCATGATCTAAAAGATTGTATTAAAATTTAAGAATAAATATTTTTATTCGTATTACTCTTTCTAAGCTTGGTTTCGGTGTCATTATGTCTATAGTTTAAATTTTGAGTCCTTTTAGCAAATTTTCCCTTAAGGGAAATCAACTACTGGTCCTTCTCATGACGCAATTTTCGAAAATTTCATCAAATGTCCATCGATCCAACCCAGGAGATGACAAAAATGAGGTCCGTTCAAAATTATATATATATATATATATATATATATATATATATATATATATATATCTGTGTGTGTGTGTGTCTATTAACGCTCTAGCATCAACATTTTTTTTATACTTACCAAACTCGATGTTTAATCATATTATGTAAAAAGAAAGATCAAGTTCGTTTATTGCTGACATCGCACTAGTGGGAGGGAAAATTCGAAATATCTCCGTTACTACGCGTCGATCGAAAACTTGTATAGTAATAAGTACAAATCTTATTGCAAATTACATGTTCTATAAATACTATTATATACACTTATTTTCTATATTGAATATTAACCGAGATATTTGCATTTTTATTAAGTGCGTGGGGATAACGAGATGCGATCTGCTATTATCGGCATTGTTCTTGAGATTCCGCCGAAAATTAGTTCGGCTGTTTCCGTAACTGTTCGACTCTCGTGAGATTGGTTTAGAGGTCGTGTAAGCTTTTACTTTGTGAGATATATGCAAATACGTTCTGTTGATGCCCCTCTTCTTTAGTTCTTGGACTACTAAATTTTGAGTTAGTAAAATATAAACTACTCATTATAAATAGCAATACTAGATATAGTAAATAGTTTGCAATAAAGTTAATAGGTTATATTCAGATATATGTCAGTAATTGTTTTTCTTTCCGTTGAAGAATATAATGATTTACTTATTCATAAAAATAACTTCCATTTTAATGAAACAAATTTTCATGACAATCTATATAACCCATTGAATGATCCACTTACATTAAATGAATTCAAATTGTCCTTATCGCAGGTCAAAGAGACATCGCCAGGGGATGATGGTATTAATTATGCTATGATAAAGAATCTATCCAATAAAGGTATTGTGAAACTTCTGAATTTGTACAATAGAGCGTATGATACAGGTGAATATCCAGACACATGGAATCAATCAATCATCATACCAATCCCTAAACCCGATAAAGATAAGACACTTGCTACTAGTTACCGACCAATTGTTTTAACCAGCTGCGTTTGTAAGATTTTTGAAAGGATGTTAAACAAGAGATTGTTATGGTATTTGGAGAAGAATAAATTACTTTCTGGTTACCAATGCGGATTCAGACCAAACCACTCGACGATGGATCACATTGTTAGATTAGAGAATGATATTAGAAATGCATTCTTAAACAAAAACTCTATTGTTGCCGTCTCGTTTGATATCGAAAAGGCTTTTGACACAGTTTGGCGAGAAACTATATTACAAAAACTCTATGAATGGAATATTCGAGGAAAATTTATGAAATTTGTTAAAAGTTTTCTATCGAATAGAACATTTAGAGTAAAAATTGGCCATAATTATTCCAGTAGATATGCACAGGAAAATGGAATTTCCCAAGGGTGTGTTTTAAGCACCACCCTTTTCTTAATAGCTATAGACAGCGTCCGCTATGTTATGCCTAACAGTGTAGACTATTATTTATATGTAGATGACCTATTTATTTACATTTGTAAACGCGAAATTGAACACGCAGTACAACTTCTTCAGGATACCATTTACAGTTTAGAAGAATGGAGTCGTAGGAATGGCCTCAAATTCTCAGCTCATAAAACAAAAGCAATTATTTTCTCTAAGAAAAGAATACTTCCTTCAGTAAACCTAACTCTTAACAATATTCCAATCCCATTATCTAATAACATAAGAATATTAGGTTTAATCTTCGACTCCAAGTTGACATGGACCACTCACATGAAAGAAATCCTTCATAGGTGCAGAAAATCTCTGAATCTCTTAAGGATTTTGAGTAATACAAATTGGGGAGCTGACAGAAGTGTAATGCTCACATTTTACAGGTCATACACAAGGTCAATTCTGGATTATGGTTGCATTGCTTACTCATCTGCCAGGAAAAGCACTTTAAAAATGTTAGAGTCCATACAAAACACAGGTCTCAGGCTAGCAACGGGTGCATTTCGAACAAGCCCTATAACCAGCCTTTGTGTTGAAGCAAATGAATTACCATTGGATTACAGACGAATGCTATTGTCCATACATTATCTTCTCAAAGCAAAGTTCTTAAACTCTCACTGTGTCCCCAACAATGCTGATGAACATACAATACAGAAGTATACAGCAAACCCATCGAGACAACAACCTCTACCAATCCGATTCCTTAAATACACACACACAATACCTCTATCCAAAGAACAAATATTTACACTAAATATACTGAAACATACTATCCTTGGAAAACTGACAAACTGAGTTTTGACTTGACTCTAACACAGTACCCTAAGACTAACCCGACTTCTGAACATCATTACCAAAAACATTTTGCTTCTCTACTAACAGACAAGAAACATGACCTATTTATTTACACAGACGGATCCAAAACAGGCCAAGGAGTAGGGGCAGCTGCAATTGTTGGATCAGCTAACTTTCAAATAAAGCTGCCAGATGAGACTAGTACATATACAGCTGAGCTTGAAGCCCTCAAACTTGCGATAGACAACATACCTGACACTACAGACACGGACATCATAATTTGCACTAACTCTCTTAGCTCATTACATTCACTAAAAAACATATATAGTTCACATCCACTCATCTCGTACATATTACACAAAATCCAGACATTAAACAAAAAAATAACTATGTACTGGTTACCCGGACATACAAACATTAAACAAAGCACACAAGTAGACGAACTTGCCAAGTCAGCTACTCAAAAAAGAACTCACGACAACACATACTGTACATACCAAGATATTCAAGCCCAAACAAAACAAATGATACTCAATTCATGGCAGAAAACTTGGTTTACCACAACTGATAACAAATTTCGAGAACTGAAACATACACTTGGTGAATGGCCTTCCTCAAAAAGGCTAATTAGGAGAGAAGAAGTAGTTTTAACGAGGTTGAGAATTGGCCATTCACGACTAACTCACACTTACCTACTTACTGGAGAAGACGAACCCTACTGCCAACACTGTAACTGTAGACTTACAATAAAACATATACTAACTGACTGCTATCTAAGGACTCACATAGACCTACCATACACTTTGACTGAATTACTACATGACTGTAGCCCGTACATAGACCGCGTATTACAATACTTGAAACAAAACAACATTTTCAAAAAATTATAATGTAGGGCAATACTGAAAATATATGCAGAAATGAGGATACTTACGTAAATATAATAATTATATGTTATAGGTTTAATATGTTATATGTGTTGAATATGTTATATATTAAATATGTTATGTGTTAAATATGCTGCAGGTTATATGTTAAATATGTTATAGGTTATATGTTGATTATCTTATATGTTAAATATGTTATAGGTTATATGTTAAATATGTTATAGGTTATATGTTAAATAGGTTATATGTTAAATATGTTATATATTAATTATTATGCTGTATATTAAATAACTGATTCGTCGCTAAATCACCCCTGTTGCGAAATGCGATTATTATATGAATAATAATAAATTTCCGTTGAAGAATATGTCCTATCTATCTGTTCACCTCAGATTCACTCACCGTTTGTATTTACTCACGGCGGTGTGTTACCAGTATGCAGATTTCTCTATTGTAAAACATTACGTGGAAAATGGGCTTAGTTTACGCAGCCCCTGCGTGACGGACTTTAATTTTTCAATCTAAACCTTAGTTCGGCCATATTTTTATTTTTTTCGAATTGCTACCCGCATACAGACTGTAATAAACAATGACCAATATTCTTGACAAACAATTCTAAATCCTTATCTGATGAGTAGTGTATTAGTAGATTCAAATCACCTTAAACACAAAGGGCCTATAAACATCACACAAAAATAAATAACCGATAAACATCTCCGTAGAATGGAGATTCGATAGATTCAGATACCCTTGATCTTACCTTTTATTTTAAACGCTTTGTTCCATCAATGTATTCCGAGACAAAATTTAAGGCCATTATTTTTTTTTATTAACATTTCATATAGTTTTAATTTTTTGACTTAATAAAACAATTTTTTATTGCTAAAAACATTGGTCAATACAAATTATAGATGAAACAACAAGTGTGTCATTCCAACACGTGGGATATCCATCCGCATAGCTTAAGCAGCCACTGTGTGACGGACTTTTACATTGTAATGCATGCTATATTGTTACGTTTATTACAAAAATAATAAACGTCGATTATTAGGGTTCTTTCGAATTGCAAAATTAAACTCACAAATTTTGAAGTTCATATCATTGCTCAATTTATTTGACGATGCACTTTTAGCAGATTTCCCTTAGGAATTGAAATACCCATCGATCTTCCTAGCAGACGACGAAAATGAGGTCTGTTCAAAATTATTTATATATATTTGTCTGTCAACGCTATAGCGATCGCAATGTTTGTCTCATCGTTACCAAGCTCCATATTTAAACTTTTTATCTAAAGAATAGTCAACGAACTATTCACTTAGGACTGAAACTTGAACGGGTGAAGAGAGGAATGAAAATTATCAAATAATAAGATTGGAACTGCCAATATATACTAACCGAACCAATTTTGTTATTTGTATTGGTATCAGCAGTTCAGGTTAATCATTTGATTTGAGCCTTTCTTTTTATATTCCAAATCCGATGTTTTCTTTATGTTCTAAGGCTCTAATTTATATATCACCTCTCAAAACAGAAGTTTTCAAACTTTTCTTTTTCTTATTTTTAAACACAGCTCGTCACAGTGTGCATCGCCTAGAGGATTTTAAACTTGACCCTGGCGCCGCTCCTGCAGGGATGCCTTCATTTCCTTCATACTTTTTAAATACGTGATTAACTATGTCTAATTTTCACGTACGTAATTTTCACAACAATATAAATAAGAATGAATGAATGAATATTTTAATTGCTTTTAAAATTTAACAATTTCATAGTAAGGGTTCAGCCCATGTTCATGATTACATTTTTCTTTTATCTTTTCTTTATATAAACATGAACAATTCACTTAGAAATAACCAAAAATAAAAACTACATACAATAATAACTATAGAAAAAAACATAAAACATTAATTTTATTTAAATAATTATATTGCTTGCATTCTTTTCCCTCTGACGTAATGACGTTTAAGTTTGAAAACATATATGCAGTTTATTTTATTCTTGTCCATAAGGTCAAACAGTTTATCCACGGATTGCTGTTAAACATTGAGACTTTTCAGGAGCTGGTTTCTTCTATCTGCTAAAACAGGGCATTTAAAGATGAAGTGCGTAACGGTCTTGGCTATCTTCGCAAAGGGGGCATGGCTTTTCTGGATTGAATGTGTAAATTGCCCTGCCAACTATTAATCTTTGATTTATTGTACCTAATAAGCGGATTTGAGATATAACTTTGGTCTTACAAAATGACACATTTTGGTACAGGTACTACACGCCTCCGCCAAGAGAGCTAATTCTTCTAAAGTACTGGCTATATGTGTTGATTAAAACTCTTTCAATATCTAACGAAATTAAATGGTTCTCGAGAGCCTCTAAATAATTCTTTATTTTTCCATTAATATTTTCTGCCCTCTCCAATTCCACCAAGTTACTTCCTATGCGCTCAAGATACCCTTCCAGTTCATTCACCCAATTAAACGGCATTGAATAATTGAATAATTGGCAGATAATTCCTTTAGGCGCATGTTAAACAGTCTTGATAGATCATCTGCCGACTTACAATATAAATATTAAAAGTCCGTCACGCAGGGGCTGCGTACACTAAGCAGATTTCCCACGTGAAGTTTTACAATAGAGAAATCTGCCTAATAACAACTGTATTAGTAAGAAACCTCTAAACCTATTCACGAGGGACGAATAGTTACGGAAACGGCCGCCAGAGCTCTCGGCGGAAAGTCCGAACATAACAGACTCCTGCCGACCACACGCAGAATACAAATGCAAATGTCTCTGTTAATATTCAAGATACAGAATAAATGTATAGAACAATATTTATATTAAATTTAATTTGCAATAAGATTCATTCTATACAATATTTCGATCAGACGCATAATAACGGAGATATTTTGAATTTTCAAAAATCCCCCCTCCCACTGGTCCTGGAGAAACTGAGAGAAAGAGCGAGGAAGAAAAGACCAGGCATGTGGAAAAACAATTCATGGATTTTGCACCAGGACAACGCGCCCGCTCACAATGCGCTCTCGGTGAAGTGGTTTCTGGCGAAAAAGTCAATTCCAGTGCTTGAACATCCGCCATATTCACCAGATCTAGCTCCCTGTGACTTCTACCTTATTCCCAAAATAAAAAGTTCATTCAAGGGAACACGTTTTGAGTCAGTTGAAGATGTCAAGCGAAAAACGGCAGACTTGCTGAAGAGGCTGACACTTAATGACATGCAGCACTGCTTTGAGCAGTGGAAAACTCGTATGCAGCGGTGTATAGATAGGGATGGGGAGTATGTTGAAGGGGATTAATAGTTATTTGTAATAAGTGTTCAATAAAGTATGTTTTTCAGATCAGTCCCGTTATTTAATTGTCACACCTCGTATATATATATATATATATATATATATATATATATATAGATAATTTTGAACGGACCTCATTTTCGTCATCTCCTGGGTAGGATCGATGGACATTTGAAGAAATTTTTCGAAATTCGCATCATGAGTATGACCTCAATAGCTGATTTCCCTTAAGGGAAATCTGCTAAAAGTCCCCATTCTTGGGAGAAGGGAAATGATTTGAATGTTCTGAAGGGCTATGAGTAATTTCTTTTCGACCAGACAACTCGATGAGCGATCTCGAAATAATGGGCCAGTAAAGTTTTTGCTAAAATGAGAGGGTACGTTGAAGGGTCGGATGTAGTTTCTACTTAAGAGGTAGAGTATAGTGGATTGACTTAAGGTGGTATCGAGGAGAATGCACTCAAGGCGAAAGGGAAGCCCTTGTTCCTTATCGCATTAACAGCAGCTCCCTCAGCCTGTCTCTACACCAAAGAGGAGGAAGGAGTACAGAAATTGAAGAGTTTTAACCCACCCCCACCCTTCATTATCCATATCACCAAAAGGATAACGTTCAACACTCCTACACTCAACGGTTGGTAGAAATATTCAAGTTAATCCTTAGCTTTGAGCCTTTGTTTTTATATTCCAAATCCGATGTTTTCTTTATGTTCTAAGGCTCTAATTTTTATATCACCTCTCAAAACAGAAGTTTTCAAACATAATTCTTCTTATTTTAACCCTCCAGAACTCGCATACCCCGAAGAAGAAAGTTATATCTATTATTATACGTCTTTGGCGATAGTGCTTCTCTCTCTAGCTACACCTTGTATCCTTCTCTTAGCACCCTCGTTGACTCCTAATCATTAGTATTAACTGACTGTCGCCAGGTCAAACTTAATCAACCCAAAAAAGTTAAGTGTGAGTGTTTTTCTCACAGTGCGAGTTCTGGCGGAACTTTTTTAATACGAGAGTTCTTCTCATCCAACGAATGCTTTGGTGATTTACCGAAAACTGTTTTATGTCTCTGAAACTTGTCAATCCTCACCTGATCAACCGTTCACAACTGACCAACATGCCCCTTTTAGAATGAAACGAAATGAAGCAACCAAATGTTCTGGTTCTACTACTCCGTCACAGTTTTGTGCCTATTGTCCAAGGAGAAAAAAATCAAAAAGGTTAAAAAGAGTTGCCGAGCTTGTAGAAAAACAGTTTGTAATGTTCATTCCATTGTTGTATGTCATTCTTTTGGAGAACAAAACTTTAATAAGTTAGGTAGCTTTTTTTGCATGACATGATATTTCTTCAGATAAAAATACCTGTACGATAAATTTTGATTTTAAAAGGATCGACATTTTAACAAGATAGTTTTATAACATTTTACTATAAGACTCAATGAAACGATGATATTTTGAATTTCGAATATCCTTCTCTAACTTCAGTTGAATGAGAGAGTTAAATGGTTTAGAGCAAATGAACATTTTCAAGTAAATGATGTATCTGCAGATACTCATGGCAACAAATAGGTTGAAAAAAAGTCTGCCACGCAGTGGTTGCGTAAACTAAGCAGATACCCCACGGGAAGGTTTACAACAGACAAATCTACATACTGGTAACACCAACGTGAATGTTAAGGGAATAAATACAAACGGTAATAAAAAATCATTATGCCAATTTACAAGTTATTAATATCTACAACGGAAAGCCTCTGAATTGTAAACAAACAGGGCTTCCAAATTCGCAGCGCTGAATAGATAAAATTATTCTAGACCGGAACCATGAACAACTAATGAAATATATCTGAATATAACATATTAACTTCATTGAAAAGTATTTACTATAGCTAGTGGAGTAATTTGAAATGATTCAGAATAATTTCTATCTCAATCCCTCAGGTTTTAGTAATCCAAGAACAAAGGAAGGGGGGGGGGAGGCAAACGAAAGTATTTGTTTGTATCGTATAATAAAGCTTTGTTGAAAACAAAATTTGGTGTATAACCTTGTAATGAAGTCATTCATGATATAACAGCTTATTATTAATATGTCACTAGTAGGATTGGGGGTTTTCTGAAAGCGTAAAACTATAAAATCCAAATATCTCAGTTAATAATCATTATACGGAAAATATGTGTATAGTAAATGCAATTTGCAATAAGATTGCGTTTATACAATATTTCGATCCGACGTATAATAACAGAGATATTTCTAATCCCTCCCCTGGTCTGATTTCAGCCGTTAACAAACTTGATCTTTCTTTTTACACAAAACGACTAAATATCGATTTTGGTAACGTTTAAGCAATAATTGCGACCGCTAGAGCGTCTACAGACAAATTTCGAAAATCGCGTCAATAGATACGACCTCAATAGCTGATTTCCCTTAATCTGCTAAAATGTAAATATAGTCTTACATTACACTTATGTTATATACATTTTTATTAAACAATCCTCTAGCATTTATTACAATAATGATAATGTTTAAGTTTCAATTTTAGCAGATTTCCCTCAAGGGAAATCAGCAATTGAGGTCGTACTCATGACGCGATTTTCAAATGTCCATCGATCCTACCCAGGAGATGACGTAAATGAGGTCCGTTCAAAATTATATATATATATATATATATATATATATATATATATATATATATATATATATATATTTGTCTGTTAACGCTCTAGCGGTCGCAATTTTTGTTTGATCGATACCAAACTCGATATTTAAACGTTTTATGCAAAAAGACAGATCAAGTTCGTTAATGGCTGAAATCGGACCAGTGGGAGGGGGGGTTTAGAGGGGGGATTTTCGAAAATTCGAAATATCTCCGTTACCATACGTCGGATCAAACCATTGTATAGAACCAATCATATTGCAAATTAAATTTACTATAAATATTGTTCTATACATTTAATCTCTATCTTGAATATTAACCGAGATATTTGCATTTTTATTAAGTGTAACGGACGAGTGAGTTTCCCGCCAAAAGCTAGTAACTGTTGGGTTCTCGTATGGAGATTTCTCTATTGTATAACTTCACGTGGGAAATCTGCTTAGTTTACGCAGCCCCTGCGTGACGGACTTTTTTTACCGTTGATACATCAATAGATTTCCATGGAATTCATATTTTCCAACTTGAACACATATTTTTTTACGCAAAATTAAATTTGAGAGAGATTGAGGGAATTAAATGATCGTGTTTTGCTATAACCGTGTCCATTTTAGTCTGTTAAGAGATAAGTTGAACTCTACCGGGCGGGTTTGAATGTATTCGATGAGGAGAACAAGTACTCCTATTGGTTTTCCTAAGAAAGTAGAGGAAGTGTAGGGGATGGGACGTGAATGCCCTGACCTCGGATCTGATCGCCAGTAAAACTAAGTTGAAGGACTCTTGGCGAGAAACTTCTGGTCGGTTAACCATATCGAGGGTGGCTCCCTACTAAATCCTAGTCACTTCTATCTCTCCCATTTATTTTTTCCATCTGTAGTCGCAGTCATAAAATTTACAGCTTCCTTTTGAGGGATTGTACATTCCTAGTCTTATTGTCGTTTGTTCGTGCCGATGGAGGGGAAAAGACGTTTCTGCTTTATATTTCTTGATGGAACTCATTCACACAATTTCTTATTTTCCCAAATGCCACGTGCTCACACGGAGACATGTAATCTCATTTTTACCAATTAAAATATTTTATTTTCGAAAAATCTCTTCATATTTCTATCGATCCGAAAACGACGTCCGTTCAAAATTATATAATTCTACTGAACGTGTGTATGTCACTGAACTCCGCCTTAACGGCTGGACCAATTTGAATGTTTTTTTTTTGTACGCGTTTGGGTGACCTGGATGATTTAGCGTCAAAAATCAGCCCGGCAGATGGAGCAGAAGTGGGGGTCGTAAAGGAGGCCTAATATTAAAAATAGCCATATTTCGTATCCTATATGTTTTTCGGCAAATATGCACAGGTTAAAAGTTGTTATTTAGAGTAACTTTTGTTATATTCACTTTTGCCGTATAACAAAGTATAAACGAGATATAAACTAAAAAAGTAAAGTGGGAGCCAACAATTTTACTGGGCACTAACGATTGAACCGAACTTAACAAAACTCTATACGTGAATTAGCATTAATTCTTCCACGATTATAAGCGATATTAAATTGTTTAGGTTCGAACGGGAGTAGGGGTTTGCTGAAGGCGGGAGGGAAGGGAGGGAGGGGGGAGAGAGAGAGAGAGAGAGAGAGAGAGAGAGAGAGAGAGAGAGAGAGAGAGAGAGAGAGAGAGAGAGAGAGAGAGAGGGAGAGAGAGAGGAGAGAGAGGAGAGAGGAGAGAGGGAGAGAGAGAGGAGAGAGGGAGAGGGAGAGGGAGAGAGGGAGAGAGGAGGAGAGGAGGGAGAGAGGGAGAGGGAGAGAGAGAGAGAGAGAGGGAGAGGTAGAGGGAGAGAGGGAGAGGTAGAGGGAGAGAGGGAGAGGGGGAGGGGGAGAGGGAGGGAGGGAGAGAGAGAGGAAGAGGGAGAGAGGGAGAGGGAGAGAGGGAGAGAGGGAGAGAGTGAGAGGGAGAGGGAGAGAGGGAGAGGGAGAGTGAGAGGGAGAGAGAGTGAGAGAGAGAGAGAGAGAGAGAGAGAGAGAGAGAGAGAGTGAGAGAGAGAGAGAGAGAGAGAGAGAGAGAGAGAGAGAGAGGAGAGAGAGAGAGAGAGAGAGAGAGAGAGAGAGAGAGAGAGAGAGAGAGAGAGAGAGAGAGAGAGAGAGAGAGAGAGAGAGAGAGAGAGAGAGAGAGAGAGAGAGAGAGAGAGAGAGAGAGAGAGAGAGAGGGGGGGGGGAGACAGGCAGACATACAAACAGAGAGAAGGTATTATGAAGTATCTTGTTCACAAATTGTCTGATCTAACCCTGAATGTGCTCTGGGCAAAGCTAGTAACAAATAAAAGTGATTCTCTTCCCAAGCAATAAGTCCTCCATAAATATTAGTTACTGTAGAGAGTAGTACGCCACAGGTCAGCTTCAACTCTTGCTCGAAGGGGAAAATAAAAACCGACAGAGTGTATATCAAAACCTTTACGAGAAACATATATTTATTACCTTTCTCATCCAGCTGAAAGGATGGGTAATCGAACCTGACAGAATATCAACACTAACTTAATTTGCGTGCCTTTATTTTTGCCCCTTCTAAAGCCTCACTGACTTGAATGGTCAAAATGTTTAAAGAAAGGAAGACATATGGGCAGAGATATGCGGAAATATCTTGGTAGTACTTTTGATTTAGGGATTTGATATGGATTGTACTTAAAGACCATAAAATAGCAAATCCACTTTATATTAAAATAAATATATTCCAAAAATACTAACATATCTAAAAAATACAAACATTTACAAATACATATAGAATAAAATACAATAGGTCTACAGCATGCTTAAAAATATTTAAAAGGGATAACTTTTATTATATTCATTTAGACGAAGTACGTATAAGAGAAACACTCAGGTATTTAAGGAATATTTCCCATACAATATAAATAAAGTACAACCAAGGTGTTCATGAAGGGATAAATATATTATTCTAACTACCCCCTAAACAGAGATCTTGCCAATCACCATCGATGTGGGCCATAAACCAAATAAAGAAAAGTCCGTCACGCAGGGGCTGCATAAACTAAGCAGATTTCCCATGTGAAGTTTTACAATAGAGAAATCTATTCTTACAATAGAGATTTCTATTCTAAGAATACTACACCACTGTGATTAAATACAAACGGTAATGAGAAATCTATCAGTTGATTAAAATAAATTCCCAACTGAAACGGCTCCTGAATTGTAAGAATAATTTATATTTTAATAACTCAAATTTTAGTAGTCCAAGAACTAAAGAAGGGGGGGGCGGATTAACAGAACGGATTTGCATAAATCTCACAAAGTATCGAAGGTAAGGTAAGGTTAGAACCGATAGGTAAGGTTAGAAGAAGCTTCCACCTGAGCCGAGCAATTACGGAAAAGGCCGACCTAATCCGAACTATACCCGACCACAGACTTCATAAAAATGCAAATATCTCGGTTAATATTCAAGATAGAGAATACATGTATTTAACAATATTTATAGTAAATTTAATTTGCAATAAGATTGGTTCTATACAATTTTTTGATCCCATGCATAATATCGGAGATATTTTGAATGTTCGAAAATCCCCCCTCTAAACCCCCCCTCCCTCTAGTCCGATTTCAGCCATTAACGAACTTGATCTGTCATTTTAGATAAAACGGTTAAATATCGAGTTTTGTAACGACCAAACAAAAATTGCGACCGCTAGAGCGTTAACAGACAGATAGATAGATAGATAGATATTGATATAATTTTGAACGGACCTCATTTTCGTCATCTCCTGGGTAGGATTGATGGACATTTGAAGAAATTTTTCAAAAACCGCGTCATGAGTACGATCTCAATAGCTGATTTCCCTTGAGGGAAATCTGCTAAAAATAAATATACTGACATTTGACAATAAAAATTACATAATTAATTTCCGGTACTTTTTAGAATGAATACTTTTCGCTTCTTCAGTAGCTTAAATCAAATACGAACTCGCATTTTTTTTGGTTTCTCCCAAGGTGCTATTTAGATTCAGTTAATTAGACCGATAAAAACATGGATCGGCAACGTTTTTGTCAATGACACCCATGCTGAAATCGGTGGTAAATGCAGATTCCATAGATCCGCACAATCTTGATCTTGTGTTAGTCATTTATTTCATTCGCTTAGTTTCGTCAGTGTATTCCTAGAAAGAATTGATCTACGATAATTGTTCTAATAGCGTCTCATGAGTCCCAACTATTATGATATTTTAGGCTCAATAACAAATTTTAATTTCTGAAGGATATATTCCAACACAATTAGCCATCCATTACAACTAGGTAGCCATTTAAAAAAAAGAGTACTTTTGATACTTTCGAATTTATAGGTTAACTTTCAAGTTGAATTGAAATGAATTGAAATCACGTAAGGTAACGGTGATGCAGCTAACGATATCACAACTGTAAGTAGATTACAGTTGGGGTTCTACAATCATGGGCCATGAGTAAGAGCTACTTTCGAATGGGTTACCATGAGGTACAGCCAATTAGGTGTTAGCAAATTTATATCTACAAATGTCCATATATATTGTAATTTGAGTTATATTTGTCTTCTACCGCTTTTAGCGGCCCTACTTTTTGTTTGATCATTACCAAACCCGATGTTTAAGTGTTGTCATGCAAAATTTAACGGCTAAAATTAGACCAAGTGATGGAGGGGTGAAATTGAAATCTAATTTTATTAGTAAGGTCGATAAACTTTATGTGACGAATATTCTTACAAAATGAATTACCTATAAATGCTGTTCTATAAATATATACTCTCGTATACTAACCAAGATATTTGTATTTTAGCTATTGAGGTCGTACTCATGACGCGATTTTCGAAAATTATCTTCAAATGTCCATCAATCCTACCCAGGAGATGACGAAAATGAGGTCCGTTCAAAATTATATATATATATATATATATATATATATATATATATATATATATATATATATATATATATATATATCTGTTACTGTAAAACCCCGAAGTGTGGTAAATGTCAGGACTTACCGGTAAATCCTAGGATTTACCAAGAGCACTGGTTAAAGTCCGAAATCTAGATGAAATTCGAGCTTTTACCGCTTGGCAGTTGATCAATCCCCGGATTTACCGTCTGGCTTGGTAAATGCCCGAAAAACATTAAATAAATGTGAGATTTCGTACTTTTACCAATGCTGTTTGGTAAATGTGCGGATTTCCCAAGGCTCATTGGTAAATGTCCAGTGAAGGGGAGTGGATGGAAACCAATGATACTTCAAAGTGGTCTGAGGGGATTAGGTTTATGGAGGCCATGAAAAACAGAGCATACCACGAAGATATCAAATGCTCTCCCTATGAAGCCATGTTTGGAGTCTTCATGAAAATGGGTTTGGCTACCTCGAAACTCCCTCGTGATATGACAACCAATCTCGCGTCTGTGGAACCGCTTGAGCAAATACTTGCTGATACTACTGTATCTTTCCATCTACTTCCCAACAAGATGAGGTTCAAACGTTAGCTCTTGAGGAAGATATGACAAAAACGTTGGTAAAGTAAAACATCCTGATGGCGGCAAACTTCAGCAAGACAGTGCCAATAATAAGTTATCTGCCACCGAACCGAAGATGTGCTCTAAATTTAAAGAAATTCCCCAAGCAGCAAGGAAAGGCCGAGAAAATGGAAAAAATACGATGAAAAGAAAATTCCCAGATCCCGAAGATGGCCAGAACGTGAGGATCAAAATTCCTGATGTCGACCATCTAAAATCGACCCCAAAAGCATGATTGCAGAGATCGTCAAAAAGAAGATGATTTCTACCAACTCGGAATATCTTCAGGAAAATTGAATATATTCGCGTGATCAGTTTATAATTTGCACCGAAAATATCATGTCTCCTGATGAAGTGCCTGGCGAAGAGATAAGTCTTCGCTCCGCAGTTCGCCAACAGTCATTGGCTGGTGGCCAGAGTATCAAAAAATGCAACTGCTTAAAAAAATGTTCAAATAAGAAATGTTTGTGCAAGTTAGCTAATATGAAGTGCAATTCAAAGTGCCACAATCCTCTCCCATGCTGTAACAAATAATAATAAAACTTATTCTAATATTTTCATTTCAAATAACCTTTATTCCAACTTTTACCGGCAGGCGCTGGGAAATGTTAGGATTTACCAAAATCTGTTGGTAAAAGTCCGAAAGACGCATCCTGATTGAGATAATTCTAGCTTTTACCGAGCCTCTTGGGAAATCCTAAGATTTACTGGCTAAAGTCCGATTTGAAAGATAAAATCAGACATTTACCAACGCTTCTGGTATATCCTTAGATTTACCGGGAAATCTTAGGATTTACCACACTCCAGGGTTTTACAGTAACATATATATATATATATATATATATATATATATATATATATATATATATATATATATTTGTCTGTAAACGCTCTAGCGGTCGCAATTTTTGTTTGATCGTTACCGAACTCGATATTTAAACGTTTTATGTAAAAAGACAGATCAAGTTCGTTGATGGCTGAAATCGGACCAGTGGTTTAGAGGGGGGGGGGATTTTCGAAAACTTGTATAGAACCAATCTTATTGTAAATTAAATTTACTATAAATATTGTTCTATACATTTATTCTTTATCTTGAATATTAACCGAGATATTTGAATTTTTATTAAATTTGGGCCGATAATGGACGACTGAATTTCCCGCCAAAAGTTCGGCCCTTTGCCGTAACTGTTCGGCTCTCGTATGGAGATTTCTCTATTGTATAACTTCACCTGAGAAATCTGCTTAGTTTACGCAGCCCCTGCGTGACAGACGTTTTTAGTTTCGGCTTTGAGTAAACCTCCACTCCTTCTCATCTCATGTTAACAAAAAGCTGATATATCTTTAAAAGTCTTATATTCTCAACATAAAGAGCAATTCATGTTTAATATCTGAGAAACATAGATAAATCATGTATGTTGCGTCATCAATTTCAGTTTCAAGGACCTCTCCAGTGCGTCAATAAATATATTGATAGCATTGGGTGGATAGTGGCGACCATTTTTATTTCCTATAAGGATTTCTTTTTCCCACCAAAATTGAACAAACTGAAATTAGTCACGTAATTATTGTAGTGCTTTTGAATTATTTTTTAATAAGCCAGTTCATAGTTATTGAGCAGGCTCGATAGAAGTTGGTAAAAGGGTGGAAGACAGGGCCATGACTATAGGTCCAAGCGGCTCATGGATCTGGAGTCGTGGAATCCAAGACTAATATCGGCCCTTTGATCCAACCCCTTACACCTCCCCCAATCTCCAATAGTATTCATCCCCTTCCCCCATCGACGGGCCAACTATTCTTTACAGCCTCTTTGACCAGTCAAAAGGCAAAGAGGATTCCGTTCCCCCTCGACTCCCACAAATATGCAGCTGACACCCTCACTCCTATATCCTATAGATCCCCAACGCGTGTTCCTCTGAAAAAAATATCCACTCTTCTTTTTCTCAGTCTGCTCTTCAATTATGTATGAGTATGACACTGCATGCGGAAAAATCCCTGTATGCCTTTTGATTTAGGAATGTGGTATCAGCTGTGAATCGGGAGTGCAATTGTTTAGAAAATATCAGATCTCTGAATAAAATAGTGAAGACACCGTCAGCTAGCGATATAAAAGTCAGTGACGCAGGTGGTGAAAATCTATGCGCATTTCTCACGTGCGAGTACGACACAATATTGATCTTATCTCACCATATACACAATATTTTTTATTTCTAAGTAATGTCCGATAAGTAGAAGTGAGGGTTTTATGAATGCCGAAAACAAGAAAGTAGTAATATCTCGCTTAGTAGTTGAGCTGCAAAAAAAAATGTTTAAAACGACAATGAGTGCAGAAATAGCTGAACAAGGTTGGTTATATAACATTTCTCGATACAACTCATAATAAAGGAGATATTATATTTTCTAATTCTGACTCATTTCTGTCATCTCCTAGATACGGATCGATGGACATTTTAGGACTCTTTTCGAAAATCCCATCACGAGTACAACTTCAATTTGCCTTCAGAGAAAAATAAATGCATCACAGTTTAGCGATGAACGTCATCAACAAAAACTACTTTTTTCCACACAGACTTCAATCAAATTGCCCAACATGTTCGAGGTCTACGTACCGTCTCTTCAGGGGCACATTTATTCCACACATATTAACATTAATTTCAAATATCCCAAAGATAATTCTTTGCTACATCAAAAAAAATAAGCGTTAAACAAAACCTTATTTTCTATAATTTAACTACGTATTGTTTACATACAATTATGAACTGCTGGTTCCCTTTGACACTCGTTGAAACGACCCTTCCAATTCAATGTATAAACAAAAGGCGACCGCTCGAGCAGTAACAGACAAACATATATACATACTCATATATGTATATATATATATATATATATATATATATATATATATATATATATAGAGAGAGAGAGATAGATAGATAGGTAGATAGATAGATAGATAGATAGATAGATAGGTAGGTAGGTAGGTAGATAGATAGATAGATAGATAGAAAGGAAGATAGATAGATAGATAGATGGATAGATAGATAGATAGATAGATAGATAGATAGATAGATAGATAGATAGATAGATAGATAGATAGGTAGGTAGGTAGATAGATAGATAGATAGATAGATAGATAGATAGATAGATAGATAGATAGATAGATAGATAGGTAGATAGATAGATAGATAGATAGATAGATAGATAGATAGATAGATAGGTAGATAGATAGATAGGTAGATAGATAGATAGATAGGTAGATAGATAGATAGATAGATAGATAGATAGACAGACAGATAGATATAATTTGAAAGGGCGTCATATTCGTCATCTCCTTGGCAGGATCAGTGGACATTTGAACCAATTTTTAAAGGAAGAGTGCAACTTCAATAGCTTGTTTTCCTTTAGGGAAATCTGCTAAAAGCAACACAACTGCCAGTGCCACAGGGCATCTATATTGGCTGCACAGCCCACACAGGACTATCAAGGGCATTAATGGTGGTAATAAATTTTGATCATTCAACTTAAGTGCTCCCTTTATGATAGTCATGCCACATGGCGTGAGGACATCTCTCTTGTCTTCTAAGATATATTTCCTTGCAGTTTAGCGGGTTTTTATCTATTCTATATCTCTAAACCTACGTACAAGTAAACGAACTCGCCAAATCAGCTGCTCAAAAAAGAACTCGCGACAACTCATATTGTACACACCGAGATATTCAAGCCCAAGCAAAACATATGATACTCAAATCATGGCAGATATCTTGGTTTGTCACAACTTACAACAAACTTCGAGAACTGAAACACATACTTGGTTAATGGTGTTCTTCAAAAAGGCTATTTAGAAGAGATGAAGCAGTCATAACGCGGTTAAGAATTGGCCATTCACTACTGACTCACACTTACATACTGGGGAAAAGGAACCCTACTGCTTACACTCTAACTTTAGAGTTACTATAAAACATATACTAACTGACTGCTATTTAAGGACTCACATAGACCTACCATACACATTGTCTGAATTACTACATGACCGTAGCCAGTATATAGACCGCATATATAGACTTAAACATAACAAAATTTTCAAAAAATTATAATGTAGGACAATACTGAAAATATTTACAGAAATGAACATAGTTACGTACATATAATAAAGTGACTATGGGAATTTAACTGATTCGTCGCTAAATTGCCCCAGTCACGAAATGCGATTATTGTAAGAATAAATAAATAAAATAAACCTACGAAAAAACATATAAGTCTGCCATTAGTTCTGAACATTCATCTTTATCATATTTTGAAGGCTACAATGATCAATCGAAAGGTTCTACTTTTGTCTAGGAGAGTTTTATTTCAAACATGAGTGTCAAATTATATTTTAATATAATATATAAATAAAACATTTAAATTATGGTTCTTATCTACCATAAAAACTGGGTTCATCGCCAAATCATATGAACAAATGAAAAAAATCCCTGCACGACAGCTGTTTTGAATAATAAATGAACTCTTTAACTGCTAGTATTAGTTGGAGAGACACAGCTTTCAACAGGACCATTCGTCAATAGTTAAAAAGTCTGGCATTTGAGCAAGTGGGTTATTTATTAAAACCACTCTATACGGACCTGCAACTAGAAACTAGAAAGGGGCCGCCAACAGTTCAATTGACTCGTTATAGCTTCTTTCGTTCGTTCACAATTGATAGAGGCAGAGAGTCAAAAAATAAATCTCACTTTCTTCTTAACTCATCCTTTATAAATCACTCAAATTGTTTCACTTAAAATCTTGTCTTATTGCTAGTACTGGTAATAAAGCCTCACAAGAAGACAAATTCTTAGCCCAGAAAGACATTAAGACGGATATAAAAGTCCGTCACGCAGAGCTGCGTAAACTAAGCAGATTTCCCCCGTGAAGTATTACAACAGATAAACCCACTTACTGGTAACACGTCAGCCAAACTCTCTCTGCTGAATATATAGATAGAAATATTCTTCACCGCAAAGAAAAACAATTACTGAAATATATCTGAATATAACATATTAAACTTATTGAAAACAATTATTATATCTACTACTGCAATTTATAATGAATCGAAATAATTTTTATCTCAATCACTTAAAGTTTAGTAATCCAAGAACTAAATAAGGGGGCAGGGGGGGGGGGGCGATCAACAGAAGGTATTTGCAGGTATCTTCTACATATAATAAAGGTCTCTTGAACACGATGTGTGGTATTTAAGCTTCGAATAAAGTGGTTTATTATATAGCACAGTATTGTTTATGTGACACGAGTAGGAGTAGGGGTTTTCTAGAGGCTGAAAACTAAAAAATGCAAATATCTTGGTTACTATTCAAGAATACATTCATCTGCCAATACTTAAAATTTTCAAAAATATTGCCTCTATATAATTATTGAAATTTCTCCCCTCTAAACCCACCCTCTCCCACTGGTCTGATTTCAGCCATTAACGAACTTGATCTTTAGTTTTACATAAAACGTTTAAATATCGAGTTGTGTAACGATCAAACAAAAATTGCAACCGCTAGAGCGATAACTGACAAATATACATACATATATCTCCTAGGTAGGATCGATGGACATTTGAGGAAATTTGTGAAAAATCACGCCAGGAGTAGGACTTTAACATCTGATTTCCATTAAGGGAAAACTGCTAAAATGTCGAGGAGGATAAGAATCAACCTTTAGATAATCTTCTGCCGCTTATTTGTAAGTTTCAAATTGATAAGGATATTGTCGTCTACACATAAAACTCCCAATAAAACTCAGTGAGATTTAATAAATAACGAAAATGCGGTGTGGGCACAACATGTGTTGGATAAAGCTAAGATAGCAAAAAAAAAATAATGAGAAGACTTACATTGTGCTCTGGTGAACTCAAATGAGGGAAACAAATGAACTGAAAGTATAAAAGTCCGTAATTATATCCATTTATCTCATGACGTAAAAGATCAATGAGAACAATATTTGTTAATTAGCCTTCAAATAAAGTGCTTCATAATATAACAGCTTATTGTTGATATGGCATGAATAGGAGTGGGGGTTTACTCAGGGACGAAAACTAAAAAACACAAACATATCGGTTAATATTAAAGATAATGAAAAATGTACATAACAGCATTTATAGAACATTACATTTGCAATAAGATTGATTCTACACATTTTTTCGGTCCGACGGATAATAACGGAAATATTAAGAATTTTCGAAATTCCTTCCTCTAACCCCCCCCCCCTCCCCCAAGTCCAATTTCAGCCATTAACAAACTTGATCTTGCTTTTTACATATAACACATATATCAAGTTTCGTAACGATTAAACAAAACTACCACACAAAACAGCCACAGCTAGAGCGGTAACAGACAAATTTATACACACACACACACACACACACACACACACACACACACACACACACACACACACACACACACACACACACACACACACACAATTTTGAATGGAATTCATTTTCGTCATCTACTAGGTAAGATCGATGGTCTCATTTGAAGAAAGTTTTCAAAAATCGAGTTCAACCTCAATAGCGTATGTCCCTTAGGGGGAAATCTGCTAAAACAAATGCAGCTTACCTCTGATGCACTGAGAAGCACAGGCAACGTAACGGGTAAAACACAGAAGTAAAAGAAAGTAGAAGAAGATGAAGGAGATGGGATGATTGCTCCAGTATGGTTCATATTTGCTGTTCCCGGAAGTAAGTTCCGGATAATTCAACCTTCTAACGTCAAGGACACGGAGTTCCAAGACTGCGGCATTCATCTTTGGCATCTCACAAAACAAAGGGAGCTGAACCTAACTGCGCCGAGCACTGCGAGTGGAACTTTCAACTGTTGTCGTCAGGCTGCGGATTCGCACAAATTAAGAGAGAAGCTAAGCACGAATAGAGCCAAATAGTAATAACAACAGACGCATGTACCTTAAAGGCTGGCTCAAGGCTTATCAGAGAACATGTCTCGAAGGTTCCTTACTCAAGAATCGATTAGTGGCTAAATGAGCAAGTATGGAACCCGCCTTCAGTGAGCCTCTAAATCTCTTGTGACGCAAAATATGAGCAATATACACACTAAATTCGTTTAAATCCTAATCCTACAACTCGATACTAAGTGCCTTATACGATCACCTCTTACAATATTTAACCTATAAAATTAAGGCAAATTAATCATCAGTAAAGTCAGTGGCTGCGTAAGCTAAGCAGAGTTCCCTCATGAAGATCACAATAGATAAATCTACATACTGGTAACACAACAGCACCGTCAATATTATGTGAATGAATAAGAACGAAAAAAAAAACTCCCCGGACGGGAAGCGTCTGAATTGTAAACAAACAGGTCTGCCAACCTTTTACCGGAAAGAAGAATAAATACTGAAATATATCAGAATATAACATATCAATTTTATTGAAAACTATTTACTATATCTAGTATTGTAATTTATAAAGAATCAGAATAACTTTTATCCAATCATATTATAGTAGTTCAAGAACTTAAGAAGGGGTGGATCAACAAAACATATTTGCATGTATCTCATAAATAAAGGTATCTTGAAAACAATATCTGCTATATAAACTTCCAATAATGTGGTTTATTACATAACAGAGTATTGTTCATATAACATGAAAACAATTGGGGATTTTCTGAAGGCTGAAAACTGAAAAATGCAAATATTTCGGTTAATATTCATCATAGTAAATTAAATTTTCAATAAGATTGATTCTTTACAATTTTTCGATCCGACATATAGTAACTGAGATATTTCAAATTTTCTAAAATGCCCAATCTAAAGCCCCCTCCCACTGGCCCGATTTCAGCCATAACGAACTTGATCTTTCATTTTACATAAAACGACTAAATATCGAGTTTGGTAACTATCAAACAAAGATTGCGACCGCTAGAGAGTTGACAGGCAAAGATATTATATAATTTTGAACGGACCTCATTTCCTTCATCTCTTGGGTAGTAGGATGAATAGACATTTGAAAATTTTTTTATAAAACTGCATCATGTGTATGACCTCAATAGTTGATTTCCCTCAAGGGAAATCTGCTAAAAAGTGCGTCATGCAGGGGCAGTGTAAACTCAGCAGATTTCCCATGTGAAGTTTTACAATAGAGAAATTATTTTAATTATGAAAAAATATCGAACAGCAAGACTTACTAGTACACCTATTAAGTAAAATATAGAAACTATTTTGCTACACCACATGTAAAAGTAAAAAGTAATTAATCCAGTTGAAAGCCATGTAAAATATCTCCGTTCCAATGCCTCTGAACATAAATGTCATGGAACATCATATTTAGAGCTTTTCACGATAAACAAGAAAGGTCATTTTCATATGCTATGTGTCTCTAATAAGAACGGTGAAATTGGCATTTTAATAGTTTTTCTAAACTGCAGTGGTACTGCTGAATAGAAAACATTAAAAAAATAATAAATAAATAAAAAAACTCCAGTTTTAGCAGATTTCCCTTAATGTAAATAAATAATGTAATATTGGCTTATGTTTTACAACATGTTGCCAAGAGTCTGGCCCATTTCTGTTAGTACCGTTGTTAAAATAATATAACTCATTAAAAAATGTGTAAATAACTAATAATACTTTCTAAAGTACAAATTCACAGGATATACATTGGTTTGTAATATAATATTAATATTAATCTAAATAATTATAGTACTTAATTCAATAAATCATAATTTAATGCAAATGTAAATTAAATATACATATATACATATATATACACACACACATACATTCACACATGTACATATATATATATATATATATATATATATATATATATATATATACACACATACATATATACACATATACACACACACATATATATATGTATATATATATATATATTTATGTGTGTGTATATGTGTATATATGTATGTGTATATATATATATATATATATATATATATATATATATATATGTATGTGTACGTGTGTGTGTGTATGCATATGTATATATGTATATTTAATTTACATTTGCATTAAATTATGATTTATTGAATTAAGTACTATAATTATTTAGATTAATATTAATATTATATCACAAACCAATGTATATCCTGTGAATTTGTACTTTAGAAAGTATTATTAGTTATTTTTAATGAGTTATATTATTTTAACAACGGTACTAACAGAAATGGGCCAGACTCTTGGCAACATGTTGTAAAACATAAGCCAATAAAAAAAAAAATCTATCTATCTATCTATCTATCCCTTAATGTAAATCAGCTATTGAGATCGTACTCATGACTCGAAAATTTTCCTCAAATGTCCATCGATCATACGAGCCCATGGGAAAATACGAATAGCCAAAATTTTATTGGTCATGTATAATTTTGGCTATTTGCATTTTTCCTTTCTTCTACCCCAACTCTACCATTTGGGGAGTTCTTTTTCTTCAGTCCTACAATAATTTTTTTAATTCTCGTCGCTAATGTAATATATTCAACTACACCACTTTATTTTCAAAGTCGTACACTACAATAATCCATTGTTTTGTTTTTACACATGATGATGTACAACTATAATTTTAATGGATTATTTTTATCTAGTGAAATACAGTTAAAATATTTATATATTTTAATGGATTATTTATTTTATTATATAATTTAGATATTATTGTTCTAACATATTTTAAGTATCTGGTTTGATTGTTATGTTTTTATTTATAAATCTAGTGTATTTGTTTTATGGACGTTTTTAATTTTAGGCTTATTTAGCTGAAACTGGAGATTGTATGAAGAAGGACCAAAAGGGCGACGGAAGAACGTTAAGAGATAAAAGTTAGAGGTGTTATGGACTCACTGTAGCAGAAACATTTATTATTTCATTTTGATTTGTTCCAGTGTATTAGCTGCATAATGAACACCTGGTCTTGCATCTTATTTTTAATATTATTATGATGTAGTGAAGTAAGGTAAGACGTTAAGAGATTCAATTATCCTCCCTAGAGAAGGGTAAGAAGCTAATGGAGAGTAGAGCCAAAGTCTCCAGTTAGGGGAGTTGTCTTGTGAAATTCTAATTCCCTCTAAGAAAGGAGCTTTAGTAGCGCCTCCACTTCCTTGCTCATTAAACTAAACCTCCTTTATTATTCCTTTCATACAAGTGTAAGTCCAACTAATACTTTCGAGGGTATGTGAAACACTAGAGTGCTTAATTTCTTCTCGAGACATTGATCTACTCAGGCAAGGGGCAGTGAGGAGGTTTTAGCATATATCCCTTAAGGGAAATGAGCTATTGAAGCCGTACTCATGACGCGAATTTCGAAACATTTCTTCAAATGTCCATCGATCCTACCCAGGAAATGACGAAAATGAAGTCCGTTCAAAATTATATATATATATATATATATATATATATATATATATATATATATATATCTTTGTGTGTGTGTGTGTTAACGCTCTAGTGGTCGCAAGTTTTAGCAGATTTCCCTTAAGGGAAATCAGCTATTGAGGTCGTACTCATGACGCGAGTTTCGAAAAATTTCTTCAAATGTCCATCGATCCTACCCAGGAGATGACGAAAATGAGGTCCGTTCAAAATTATATATATATATATATATATATATATATATATGTCTGTTAACGCTCTAGCGGTCGCAATTTTTGTTTGATCGTTACGAAAATCTATATTAAACCGTTATATGTAAAAAGGCAGATGAATTTCGTTAATGGCTGAAATCGTACCAGAGGGAGGGGGGGTTTAGAGGGGGGATCTTCGAAAATTCAAAATATCTCCGTTATTATGCATCGGATCGAACAATTGTATAGAACCAAACTTATTGCAAATTCAACTTACTATAAATATTTTCATATACACTTATTCTCTATCTTGAATATTATCCAAAATATTTGCATTTTTATGAAGTCTGTGGTCGGGTGTGTGTTCGGGTTAGTTCGGCCGTTTTCGTAAGTATCGGCTCTGGCGGAAGCTTCTAACCTAACCTGTCGTTTCTAACCTTACCTAAACCTTCTTTACTTTGTGAGATTTATGCAAATACGTTCTGTTCATCCGCCCCCCCCCCTTCTTTAGTTTTTGGATTACTAAAATTTGAGTTATTAAAATATAAATTATTCTTACAATTCAGAAGCCGTTTCAGTTGGGAGTTTATTAAAATTAACTGAAATATTTTTCATTACCGTTTGTATTTACTTATGGTGGTGTTGTGTTACCAGTATGCAGATTTCTCTATTCCTAAACTTCACATAGGAAACCTGCTTAGTTTACGCAGCCCCTGCGTGACGGACTTTCGTCCTATTGTTTGATCGTTGCCAAACCAAATATTCTTTGCAATAGACATTTATTATACGAGATACATGCAAATATGTTCTGGTGACCCTCCCCCCTTCTTTAATTTTTGGACTACTTAAATTTGATTGATTGAGATAAAAATTATTCTGATCCATTATAAATTACAGTAATAAATATAGTAAATAGTTTTCAATAATATTAATATTCTAATATATTTCAGTAATTGTTTTTCTTTCATGTGAGAAATTGGCACACCTGTTTGTTTACGTTTCAGGTGCTTCCCGTCTGGAGGTTTCTTATTATCGTTTGTATTTATTCATTTGATATTGACGGTGCTATTGTGTTACCAGTATGTAGATTTATCTATTGTTAAATTCACGAGGGAAATCTGCTTAGTTTACGCAGCCCCTGCTTGACGGACTTTTAATTATTTTATTTAAATAATATTATTTGTGTTTAATTTTTATTTGAAAGTTTTCTTCTGAATAAAATTATTTATTCCTTGGTTTAAATCGTAATAAAATGTAATAAATTAGAATTGAATGAAAATTCTTTTAATTTATTTCATTGAAAGTAATATGTATCGTCTATTCATTTCTCCTATTTCATTCATTAGCATTAGTTAATTGCCATTGAATTCTGTATTCAATATGTTCAATTGAAAATTATTCTTTAATTTTCATTTGTCTCATACAAGAATGAATCTATTATTCATCATACTGAACGATATCTACACCAAAGCTTACTACTGATTGATTTGTCATGCCAAAGCTTTTCAACCGACATTTCTAGAAGTCATACATTGAAAACATACAATTACACTGGAAGTTATTTAACTACCAAGACATTGATTTAGAAGGAGATTTAAATCTTTAATTTACTTACTTTAACTAGATGCAGATTTATTCTATGACAGAAATTTCAACGCCCTTGAACACATATTTGGAAGCAATAAAAATCCGTCACGCAGGGGCAGCGTTAACTGA
The DNA here is from genome assembly GCA_019009955.1 of Riptortus pedestris. Taxonomy (NCBI): domain Eukaryota; kingdom Metazoa; phylum Arthropoda; class Insecta; order Hemiptera; family Alydidae; genus Riptortus; species Riptortus pedestris. The sequence goes on from CM032233.1 coordinate 83,205,092, forward strand.
GCACATTTCCTACGCGCGTCACTGATTTGTATTCACCTCAAAAATTAAAAGTTCAATGAAACCGTATTTGGTATTTAGGCATTAAATAATGGGCTTCATAATATAACTGCTTGTTGTTAATATGACATGAGTAGGAGTGGGGGTTTATTGAAGGCCGAAAACTAATTAATGTAAATAACTCAGTTAATAATCAAGTACTGGAAAAACGTACATCACAACGTAACTAGAACATTACATTTGCAGTATGATTGGTTCTATACAATTTTTTGATTCGACGCATTATTACTAGAGATATTAAGAATTTCCGAAATTCTCCCTCTTTAACCCCCCCCCCCCCTCCAACTGGACGCATCTCAGCCATTAACGAACTTGAATTTTAGTTTCACATAAAACGTATAAATGTCGAGTTTGGCAACGATCAAACAAAAGTAGCTGCGGCTAGAGCGCAAACAGACAAATATATATATATATATTCTATTTTTGAGGCTGCATCGCTTGGAAGTATCGTCATCGTGAGGATTTCGGCTATCTGCTCCAGCGGTTGGAATTTTGGTTCTGCAAATTTTCAATGGAAATGCGTCCATCTTCGTCAGGCATAAATTTGTTTTGAATGGCCACTTCAATGATCATATGTTTTGGAGTTTTATTTTATTTCAGTATGGCTGTCCACGTTTCTGAAAGTATGACACCGTCCACGCCGTTTATAGTACTTATTTGTCCTCTTATTTATTTCTAGGGCTTCCAGGACTAATCTTTTACCGAGGTGGTCCTCTCTATGTAAAACCTTTGTCTCGTCAAGCTATTAAGCTACAAGAGTCAACCAAAACATGGCTGATCTAAAACATAACAGAACAAAAACACCCGCCATTGCCAAACACGCAAGTATTTGTCCCCACCCAATTAAATTTGACGAGAAAAAGTTTTAACATATACAGGCCCACCACGGTAAAAGTTTAGTCCTGGAAGCCCTAGAAATAAATAAGAGGACAAATACTATAAACGGCGTGGACGGTGTCATACTTTCAGAAACGTGGAAAGCCATACTAAAATAAAATAAAACTCCAAAACATATGATCATGGAAGTAGCCATTCAAAAAAAATTTATGCCTGACGAAGATGGACGCATTTCCATTGAAAATTTGCAGAACAAAAATTCCAACGCTCTGGAGCAGATAGCCGAAATCCTCACGATATATATATATATATATATATATATATATACTATATATATATATATATATATATATATATACTATATATATATATATATATATATATATATATATATATATATATATATACATATACATATAGGTAGTTTTTTAACGGATCTCATTTTCGTCATCTCCTAAGCAAGCTCGATGGACATTTAAGAAAATGTTTCGAAAATCGCGTCAAGAGTACGTCCTCAAATATAGAAATATGCTCAAATATAGAAAGTCCGTCACGCAGGGGCTGCGTTAACTAAGCAGATTTCCCAAGTGCGCCACGTATTTGCATTTATCTCAAAACGTAAAAGTTCAATGAGAACAATATTTGGTATTTAAGCTTAAAATAAAGTGCTTCATAACTAGAATATTGAAAATATGAGATGAGTAGGAGTGGGCCTTTACTGAAGACCGAAAACTAAAAAATGCAAGTATCTGAGTAAATAATCAAGATAGTGAAAAAAAGTACATAACAACATTTATAGAACATTACATTTGCAATATGAAGGGTTCTATACAATTTTTCGATCCGACGCATAATAAAGGAGATATTACGAATTTTCGAAATTCTCCCCCTCTAAGCCCTCCCCCTCCCCCTGGTCCGATTTCAGCCATTAACGAACTTGATCTGTCTTTTTGCATAAAACGATTATATATCAAGTTTGGTAACGATAAGTCAAAAATTACGACCGCTAGAGCGGTAACAGACAAATATATATATATATATATATATAGTTTTGAACGGACCTCATTTTCGTCATCTCCTGGGTAGGATCGATGGACATTTGAAGAAAAATTTCGAAAATCGCGTCTTGAGTACAACCTCAATAGCTGATTTCCCTTAAGGGAAATCTGCTAAAAAAGTAAAGTTTTTAATATTAATATTCCTTAATTAATCAATTAACTATTATTGATATTAGTAGAGGTTTACGATAACCATTATTATTTGGTATTTAAGTAACTTTATAAGGGCACCTATGATTATTTGTAACTGGCCTAATAAACATAGTAGTCTAAATCCTACTTAAATTGTAGTGCGCCCACATAACAAAAGTCAATACATTAAAGGGAAAAAGTATCGATGGTGTTTGAGCGGCCAGGGTTGGTAGTGTAGTCTGTTTGGAAATGGCAGTATTCCAGCAAATCAACACAACACTCCATCGAGGTTCAAAATACAATTTTAATTTTCTATATGTATATCTCGTCCCCTCTCTTATAGGTCAACAGCCCAGGATTTGCTTACCATATCTCAATATATTTCAAGTGGTAAACAAAACAAAAAACTCTGGGGCAAAAGTCTTTTATCAAATTCAGACAGTATAAGTTATATCCTTGATGAATTGCTTGTTTGGTCACTCTCTCTGAATTCATGCTTAGTATTTATGTTGAGAATGAGTCCTTTGTTTTCTGTCTATGCCCGCGTGTGTCTATATTTCTTCCTAGATAAAATTATGGTCAAGAGAAGTGTTTTTAGAAGTATTGCCCCTAAGAAAAATTAGATATGGAGGTTGTGCTCATGATGCGATTTTCCAAAAAGGTTCTGAAATGTCCATCGATCCTATCTAGGAGATGACGAAAATTACGTCCATTCAAAATTATATATATATATATATATATATATTTGTCTGTTAACGCTCTAGTGGTCGAAATGTTTGTCTGGTGAATACCAAACACGATATTTAAACGTTTTATGTAAATGTGAAGATCAAATTCGTTAAAATAATAGACAAAAATAAGAGTTTTCTTATTTCAGAGAAAGCGTTTTGGTGAGTACGCCCAAAATAGACTGAATAGATGGAAATGATGGAAAATAAATTGAATAGATGGGAAAGGTGGGAATAAATGGAAATGAAAAAGCAGGTGTAGCAGACAGAGAAGCCCACCAACTCGACTCCATCGCCCCAACAACAATTACATCTATAGAGCTCTATCAACCACTCAATGAAGATATTGATAAAAAAAAAAAAAACTGGCAACAAATGTGGAACGAACCCCAAAAGAATAAACTAAAAACTAATAAAATCTCCATCCGTCCATGGGAATATTCGACAAGAGACAACTGAAGAAATGAAGTCGTACTAGGAAGATTCCGAATAGGACACGCAAGATTTATGCATGGTTATCTTATGATAAAAGATCAACCTCCGGTATGTAGAAAGTGTAACACAGACTTGACTATCTACCATATATTAATGGAATGCCATATGTATACAAATATTTGAAACGAATACAATATTTCCAATAATATAGCAAGGGACCTTTGGGGATAACCCCAAAGAGATAGATTAATTGTTTAATTTTGTGATAATTACAAATCTGTATAAGGACATTAAAATTACAAATTTGTTGTGTCCTCGATCGTGTTGTTTGTTAACTTTAAAAATGCAATACAGATGAGGATATAATTGCAATACAAATTTACAAAAATTACTATATTGACAATTTACATAAACACAGTTTACTCTCAAAATGTAGGTACTAAAACAAAACGAGAGTTATAGTATAGATATTACAAAGCGATGGTAACCTAGTAGTTTTTCGCCCTAAAACCTTACTAAACAAACAAACAAACGTCCAAAATATCAATTTGCCCAATTTCAGTTGATTGTTTCGCTGCTCTGTCTACCACATTACTCAGAGTTATGCCCACATGGCCGGGTAACCAATAAATAGTAATGTATTTTATTTAGTCTACGAATATTATTAAAAATTTCAATAATAAGAGAATTGGTGGAGTATATGTCTACGAATGACTTTATTGAACTAAACGAGTCTGCTTATGTCTCGGGTAGTTGTAATGTTCGTTAGTTCTAAGAGTATAGCGTGTAATTCTGCCTTGTATATTGCAGTGTAGTCATGTAGTTATTTTTTGCACAGTATTGTCTCCAATCCCAGTCCCATAGTCTGTTTCTGATGCGTCTATGTATATGGTAGTCAAAGGGTTTTTTTTTTTTTACAGTATTACGAAAGGGAAATATTTATATCAAGTTTACTGAGTGCACAAGTGGGGAAGTCATTATGACTGTAGTTTTAAATGTGAATTTCAAGTGATAAAGAGATTAGACACTTTAAGCAAAGGGTATTAGAGCGGTTAGGGGAACTTTAATGGTGTAGTTAACACAATTAAAAAGTCGAATGTAGAGCTTTTGATCCGGTGACAAAGATGCGAAATGCCTTTATGTTGAGAATAATGCTTTTGCGAGAACAGCATTGACTCCGAGTAGATAAATTATATTTAGACTTATTTGTTTAGATGAACAGACCTACAAAATATCGGCCTTCACCGAATGCGTCTAGTCTTCAGGGGCGTTTAAAAATTCCCCATGACAACTGGAACCCCAGCGTGGGGGAAACTAAACTTTAGTTGGTATAATGTACTTCTTAATCTGATGTATATAAACACCAGAAGTCCGTCACGCAGGTGCTGCGTAAATTAAGCAGATTTCCCACGTGATGGTATAACATACTAGTGATCTCATCTACATATGTATTCTCTATTTATATGTAAAAAGTCCGTCACGCAGGGGCTGCGTAAACTAAGCAGATTTCCCACGTGAAGTTTTACAATAGAGAAATCTGCCTAATAACAGCTGTAGTAGTAAGAAACCTCTAAACCTATTCACGAGGGACGAATAGTTACGAAAACGGCCGCCAGAGCTCACGGCGGAAAGTCCGAACATAGCCACTTCTGCCGAGCACATGCAGAATACAAATTCAAATATCTCAGTTAATATTCAAGATAGAGAATAAATGTATAGGACAATATTTATAGTACATTTAATTTGCAATACGATTGATTCTGTAATATTTTTCGATCCGACGTATAGTAACGGAGATATTTCGAATTTTCGAAAATCCTCCCCTTTAAACCCCCCCTCCCGCTCGTCCGATTTCAGCCGTTAAAAAACTTGATCTTTCTTGTTACATAAAACGACTAAATATCGAGTTTGGTAACGATCAAACAAAAATTGCGACCGCTAGAGCGGTAACAGACAAATATATATATATATATATATATATATATATATATATATATATATATATACAGTTTTGAACGGACCTCATTTTCGTGATCTACTAGGTAGGATCGATGGACATTTGAAGAAATATTTCGAAAATCCCGTCATGAGTACAACCTCAATAGCTGATTTCCCTCAGGGGAAATCTGCTAAAACCCGATGAGTAGAATGGGAGGGGTGTTATCGAAGGCAGAAAAGAAGAAAGTACGGATAACTCGTTTACTACTTGAGTTAGTCAAATATACATAGAACAAGAATTGTAGAAAATCAAAGGTTGAACCAGTTTGATCGTATGACCTTTTAGGATCAGAATCATAATAATGGAGAGATTTTGAATTTTGGAATTTCCCCCTCTCTAAATCACCACTATTCCGGTCCAATTTCAGCCAATATCAAATATGATCTTTAGTGTTCACTAGAAACGGTCAAATATCGTGTTTGGTAAAGATCAAATAACGTTTCCGAGTAAAGAACGAAAAATCTTAATTTATGACGCCATCACATCACGTATTTGCATGTGTTTCACAAAGTCATAGTTCAATGAAAACCATATTTGGTATTTAACCTTGGAGTGAAGTTGTTCATGATATAATAACATATTGTGAATATGTCATCAGTAGGGGTATACTCTTGGCCGAAAACTAAATTATGGAAATGTCTCCGTTAATGCTCAAAATAGAGAAAACAACATTTATATAACATTATATTTGCATTTAGACGAATTCTATACAATTTTCGATTATTCTAAATTACTCCCCTCTAATCCCCTCTCCCACGTGTCCGATTTTAGCCGTTAACGAACTTGATCTTCATTTTTAAATAAAATGTTTAAATATCGGTTTATCGGTATGGTAATGATCAGACGAAAATTGCGACCGTTAGAACGTTAAGATATATATATATATATATATATATATATATATATATATATATATATATGTATATAACATTTTGAACGAACCTCATTTTAGACATCCCCTTGGTATGTCGATAAAAATGTCTTCAAATTTTTAGAAACTTCCGTCACGAATACAACCTCAATAGCTTATTTCCCAGAATGGAAATCTGCTAAAAGGACGTATGTACCAAAGAAAAACAACTAGCAGAACGTCTCTGCTCGAATCCAAACACCGCTGTAGAAGTTGCGGGCTAATCCAAAGACAGCAATGAGATTGTGGGTGATGACCGGGCGCTCAATAATATAATAATATTGTTATAAGTTAATAGCTGTCAAAATAGTAGTTCATTAATATTTAGATAGCATTATAACCAACACACTTTTTTTTATATTTAAACCTTGCGGAATTTCTAGAAAAAAGTTAGAAAGCGGTTATTTTTTTCTATCGGTCTATTCCGGAATATTTTAACTCCAAAACCGACAAAGCCCCTTCTAGTCAATCACTACAAAATAAAACATAGTTTCATACTCACTGTGCTAAGTATATTGTGAAGTGGAATTAATATTGAACATCCTACAAACCTGAAATCAAAAAGTAAATATTATATCATTAATAATAATAATACTAGGAAAAGAAAATAATTTTTATTTTATTTATTTGGTTTGTGCCCCTCAGCGATGGTGATTGGCATAATTAGAATAATGTATTTACTCCTTCATGTACTTACCTTTGTGTACTTTATTTTTATATTATGGAAAATATTTCTCAAATATCTGATTGTTTCTCATATCCGTGTTTTGTCTAAATGAATATAACAAAAGTTAACCCTTTTCAATCTTTATAAGTTTGCTGTAGACCTATTCTATTTTAGCAGATTTCCCTTAAGGGAAATCAGCTATTGAGGTCGTACTCATGACGCGATTTTCGAAACATTTCTTCACATGTCCATCGATCCTACCCAGGAGATGACGAAAATGAGGTCCGCTCAAAATTATATATATATATATATATATATATATATATATATATATATATATATTTGTCTGTTAACGCTCTAGCGGTCGCAAGTTTTGTTTAATCGTTACGAAAATCGATATTTAACAGTTTTATGTAAAAAGACAGATCAAGTTCGTTAATGGCTGAAATCGGACTAGAGGGAGGGGGGGTTTAGAGGAGGGATTTTCGAAAATTCAAAATATCTCCGTTATTATGCATCGGATCGAAAAATTGTATAGATCCAATCTTATTGAAAATTAAAATTACTAAAAATGTTGTTATATACATTTATTCTCTATCTTGAATATTAACCGAGATATTTGCATTTTTATGAAGTCTGTGGTCGGGTATAGTTTGGGTTAGGTCGGCCATTTTCGTAACTTGTCGGCTCAGGTGGAAGCCACTTCTAACCTTACCTGTCGTTCCTAACCTTACCTTACCTTCTTAGTTCTTGGACTACTAAAATTTGAGATATTAAAATATATATTATTCTTACAATTCAGAAGCCATTTCAGTTGGGAATTTATTGTAATTAACTGAGAGATTTCTCATTACCGTTTGTATTTAATCACCGTGGTGTTGTGTTACCAGTATGGATAATTCTCTATTGTAAAGTTTCACATGGGAAATCTGCTTAGTTTTCGCAGCCCCTGCGTGACGGACTTATTATACTATATGTTTTTGTAAATGTTTATATTTTTTAGATATTTAGTATTTGTAGAATATATTTGCTGCTGTCAGTTAATAGTTCTGTCATATCGTGGGGTATGTGAAGGTTTTTTCGTTGGATGCAGTCTGTCAGTATGTGTTTTATCGTAAGGTATTTGTTGCAGTAATTGCACATAGTGTTATCAGTCCTTGCCATTAAGTTTCTATGAGTCAGGTATGTGTGGCCGATCCTGAGTCTGGCAAGAACAACTTCCTTCCGTCTAGTACTCCTATGGCTCGATGGACACTCCTTAATTAAAATAATTTAATGTAATTTATTGCATTAAAAAATAATGCTATGATTTTAAGATTCATTATTCTTGTATTTTCATGTGTTCTGTTGGAATGTGTCCCTGCCTGCTGCTCCCTTCTCTCTCTCTCTCTCTCTCTCTCTCTCTCTCTCTCTCTCTCTCTCTCTCTCTCTCTCTCTCTCTCTCTCTCTCTCTCTCTCTCTCTCTCTCTCGTAAAAGTAATAGAATTATTTTCTGTGATAATAAAAAAGTAGAAAGCAGGACATTTATTTTATTTTTCGGTATACTAAGAGTCAGCTATAACTTTAAGGTCAACCCGGTAACTAAAACCATCAGGACATCTACATAAAATAATAAAGACCGGCACGCAGGGGCTGCGTAAACTAAGCAGATTTCTCACGTGAAGTTTTACAATAGAGAAATCTCCCTACTAATAACGGCAGTAGTAACGAATCTCTAAACCAATTCACGAGGGACGAACTAGCTTTCGGCGGAAAGTCCCGAACTTTTGCCAACCACTCACACAATACAAATACAAATATCTCGGTTAGAATTCAAGATACAGAATACATGTATGGAACAATATTTATAGTAAATTGAATTTGCAATAAGATTGACTCTATACAATTTTTCGATCCGATGCATACTAACGGAAATATTTCGAATTTTCAAAAATCTCTCCCTCTAACCCCCCCCTCCCACTAGTCCGATTTCAGCCATTAACGAACTTGATCTTCCTTTTTACATAAAACGATTAAATTCCGAGTTTGGGAACGATCAAACAAAAATTGCGACCGCTAGTGCGTTAACAGACAAATATCTATATATAATTTTGAACGGACCTCATTTTCGACATCCCCTGGTTAGGATCGATGGACATTTGAAGAAAGTTTTCGAAACTCGCGTCATGAGTACGACCTCAATAGCTCGTAAGGGAAATCTGCTAAAAAACCATGTTGAAAGTTATAATTATAAATGAGTGACTGCTTGAAAGTAAAAGGAGTATATGATGATAAACGGAAAAAGGCTGTTTGAAAAACTTTTTATAGGATTCGTTTAAGGAAGCTCATAGACTGTATGAAAAGTTGAAGATGGTCTACAAAGTTTTTACTACTCCCATCCTCTCTATGATAAAATCTAATGCTATAAATTTTCATTCCTAGTTTTATCTGGCTTACGGTCGTAATATGGGCAGCTTGGCAGTAAATCTGCTTAAATCGCATATTTCGAATCCTTTTGTTTTCATAGACAATTGGATATCGTCTAAACCATCATCGCTCACTCCTTGGTAGCCCATCGTTCATTTCTTCGTAACTTTTTACTGCACCTATTCATTCTCACTAGGAAAAAAAGTCCGTCACGCAGGGGTTGCGTAAACTAAGTAGATTTCCCACGTGAAGTTTTACAATAGAGAAATCTGCCTAATTACAACAGTAGTAGTAAGGAATCTCTAAACCTATTCACGAGGGACGAACAGTTACGGAAACGGCCACCCTAGCTCTCGGCGGAAAGTCCCGAACATAGCCGACCATACACACAATACAAATGCAAATATCTCGGTTAATATTCAAGATACAGAATCAATGTATAGAACAATATTTATAGTAAATTTAATTTGCAATAAGATTGGTTCTATACGACCTATCCGACGTATGGTAGCGGAGATATTTCGAATTTTCGAAAATCCTAAACCCCCCCTCCCACTTGTTCGATTTCAGCCATTAACGAACTTGATCAGTCTTTTCGCATAAAACGTTTAAATATCGAGTTTGGTAACGATCAAACAAAAATTGCGACCGCTAGAGCGTTAACAGACAAATATATATATATATATATATATATATATATATATATATATATATAAAACGGACCTCATTTTCATCATCCCTTGTGTAGGATCGATGGACATTTGAAAAACCTTTCGAAAATCGCGTCATGAGTACGACCTCAATAGCTTATTTCCATTAAAAGTGCGTCACGCAAGGGCTGCGTCAACTCAGCAGATTTCCCATGTGAAGTTTTACAATAGAGAAATTGGCACTCAGATAACAATTAACACCACCACGAGTATATACAACCGGTTATGAGAAATCTTTCAGTTAATTTTAATAAACTCCCAACAGAAACGGTTTCTGAAACGTAAACAAACAGGTCTGCCAACCACTCAAGAGCTGTTATAGATAGACATATTCTTCACTGGAATGAAAAACAATTACTGATGCATATCTGAATATGACATATTAACTTTATTGCAAACTATTTGCTATATATAGTATTGTACTTTATAATGAATATATTTTAATAACTCAAATTTTAGTAGTCTAAGAACTAATGAAGGGGGGGGGGGTGGATAAACAGAATTGCATATATCGCACAAAATAAAAGCTTACACGAGTCTCTAAACCAATTTCACTAGAGCCGAAAAGTTACGGAAACGGCCGAACCAATTTTCGGCGGAATCTCACCAGCAGAAGACAAACGCAGATCTCATCCCCTCCGTTATCCCTACACCCCAAATAAGAATGCGAATATCTCGGTTAATATTCAAGATAGAGAATAAATATATAACAATATTTATAGTAAATTTAATTTGTAATAAGATTGGTTCTATTCAAGTGTTAGATCCCAAGTGTAGTAACGCAAATATTTCGAATTTTCGAAAATTCCCCCTTTTAACCCCTAACGATCTTGATCTTTCTTTCTGCATAAAACGAGCAAATATCGAGTTTTGTAACGATCAAACAATAATTGCAACCACAAGAGCGTTAACAGACAATATATATATATATATATACAGGGTTAGTCAAAAGTCACGAAGGGGTTCCAAGTTGTAATTATTTTGTTGCTATTGATTTTTTTTTTCATTCTTTTCAGATTCTATAAAGGACATCTTGGAAATTAATCATGGAGAAATACACAACTGAACAAAGAACACAAATTGTGAAATTTTATTATCAAAATGGAATGTCAATTATCTTGACACAACGAGCCTATTGTCGCCATTTTGGAATCAGGGATTCTCCATGTGAATCAATGATAAGGCGGTTGATTGGTCGATTTGAAGAACAGAGTGCAGTCCAGGACCGTCCACGAACTGGCAGACCCCGAACGGCTACTACTGAAGCTGCTGTTGAACGCGTGCGCGAGAGTATTGCAGAAGATCCGTCAACCTCAACTCGCCGGCGTTCTAGCCAGGTTGGAATGTCCCAGTCATCATTGCGACGTATCCTTAGAAGGTTAAATCTCTTCCCGTATAAAATCCAGTTGGTGCAACAGCTCAAGCCACCTGATTTTGTTCAAAGATTGCAATATGCTGTCAGATTTCAGGACATAGCCAGGAGAGATCCAGAATTTATTCATAAACTGATAATGTCAGATGAGGAACATTTTCACTTAAATTGCTTCATCAATAAGCAGAACTGCCGGATTTGGGGAACTGAGAACCCTCGAGTTATGCATCAAAGGGAACTGCATCCTCAAAAGTGTACGGTCTGGTGTGGGGTGATGTATCAAGAAGTGATTGGACCATATTTTTTTGAAGATGACTTTGGAAACACTGTCTCTGTTACAGGCGAAAGATATCGGTCTATGATCGAAAATTTTGTCTATGATTGAAAATCCCCCCTCTAAACCCCTCCTCCCTCTGGTACGATTTCAGCCATTAACGAACTTGATCTCCCTTTTTACATAAAACGGTTATATATCGAGTTTCGTAACGATCAAACAAAAATTGCGACCGCTAGAGCGTAAAGACACACACACACACACACATATATATATATATATTTTGAACGGACCTCACTTTCGTCAACTACTAGGTAAGATCGATGGACATTTGAAGAAAAATTTCGGTAATCGCGTCTTGAGTACGACCTCAATAGCTGATTTCCCGTAAGGGAAATCTGCTAAAAGGTCCGTCAAGCAGGGAATGCGTAATCTAAGTAGATTTCCCAAGTGCTGGTATAATTTTGTAATCCCCTCCTCTAAATGCCGGTTTTGAATTTCCTAAATTCTCCACCCATCTAAACAAGCAATATTCCAGGTTCGATTTCAATAACATCATTTTGATCTTTAGTGTTGATTGAAACGGCTTAGTAACGAGTATGGTATAGATCATAGATAGATGATATATATATATATATATATATATACTAGCTCAGATACCCGGCTTCGCCCGGGAATTCATTTGTGGCTGAATGGTGATGGTATTTTTTAGCAGGCTTTACATTGCACAATATTTTGACATTTACCCGTCCCAGTGTTTAGGATTGATACCCGTCGTTGCCGTGGATTTTCTAATAATTGAATTATTTGTTTGATAAGGCTTCACTGTCTTCGATATTTTTATATTTCCCGTCTCTTATACATGTAAATATGGTGAATTTTTATTTCAGGCCTCCCTTATAACCCCCCTCCCGTTCGAACCTAAAAATTTTAATATAACTTATAATCATGGAAGAATTAATACTAATTGACATACCGAGTTTTGTTAAGTTCGGTTCAGCCGTTAGTGCCCAATAAAATTGTTGGCTCCCTCTAAAGTATTAACGTATAACTCATTTATACTTAGGTATACGACAAAAGTGTATATAACAAAAGTTACTCCAAATAACAAAATAAACAACTTTTGTTATGTTTATATTTGCAGAAAAACCAATAGGAAACGAAATACCGCTATTTTAAATTCAGGCCTTCCGTACAACCCCCACTCCTGCCCGTCCCTAGAAATGTTGGTATGGCTTATTATAATGAAGGCCTCACTGCTAATACACATACCGAGTTTTATTTAGTTCGGTTGAGTCTTTTTTGGCAAATAATATTGTTGACTCCCGCTATAATTTTTAGCGTATAACGCATTTAAACTTCGGTATACGACAAAAGTGTATGTAACAAAAGTTACTCTAAATAACAAAATAAACAACTTTTGTTATGTGCATATTTGCCGAAAAACCAATAGAAAACGAAATATCACTATTTTTAATTTCAGGCTTCCCTTAAACCCCCATTCCTGTTCGTCTCAGAGAAAATTAATATAGCCTAAAGTCTAAGTTGGGCTAGTAGTAATATACATACCAAGTTTCATAAAATTCGGGTCAGCCGTTTATGCGTGAAAAGGTAACAAACAAACAAATAAGCAAACAAACAAACAGACACCAAAGAAATAAAATGCAGTTATGGTGTCTATGACATGTGAAACGAAAAGTTATCGTGAAATTTCGAGAAAAAAATCAATGTACAGACAGAGGTTAGAATTATATATATATATATATATATATATATATATATATATATATATATATGTGTGTGTGTGTGTGTGTGTGTGTGTGTGTGTGTGTGTGTGTGTGTGTGTCCATACATATACAATTTTGAATGGACCTCATTTTCGTCTTCTCCTGGGTAGGATCGATGGCCATTTCAAGAAAATTTGAAGAAATAGGTGATTTCCCCTTACGGGAAATATGCTAACATGTTTGGTCAGGTGAGATCAGCACGAAGGAAACTGATATAATACACAACTGATCTGAGCTCATCAAAAATTTCAATATGAATGACCGTACTTCGTTCCATTATGGAAAATGTTTTAGCCAGGGTACAGTCATTTACTTTCCCTAGGGCACCGTCTTCCTAATCGCTGTAATTTACACCCCTGACCCTGTTGCCAGCCCCTAATTTAATAATCCATCAATGAACCATCAGCCCAACCTCCTGGTGGCTTCTGATTCTCGGTTCTCCCTATCAGAGATTTTAGCAGATTTCACTCAAATCAGATATTGAGGTCGTACTAGTGTTGCGATTTTCCAAAATGTGTGTGCGCGTCTGTGTGTGTCCGTTAGCGCTCTAGCTGTGGCAAATTTTGTTTGTCGTTATAAAATTCGATATTTAAGCGTTTTTTTTTTTTTGTAAAAAGAAAGATCAGGTTCGTGAATGGCTGAAATCTGACCAGTGGAAGGGGTGGGGGATTAAGAGGGAGGGATTTTCGAAAATTCCAAAGACCTCCGTTACTATACGTCAGATCAAAAACTTGTATAAAGCCAATCTTATTGCAAATTAAATTTATTATAAATATTATCATACAAATATAAATTTATTCTCTGTCTTTAATATTAACCGAGATATTTGCATTATTATCATGTGTGTGTGTGTGTGTGTGTGGATAACGGACGTAATAAGATCGGCTGATGTCAGTTCTATTCGTAAGTTTCCGCCGTAAGCTAGTTCGCCCGTTTACGTAACTGTACAGCTATCGTTAAATTGGTTTAGAGACTCGTTACTACTACTGTTACTAGTATGCAGATGTCTCTATTGTAAAACTTCACGTGGGAAATCTGCTTACTTTATGCAGCCCCTTCGTGACGGACTTTTATATTTATTAGAGGATATAAATATAAAATCCAAGATGACCTTTTCCTTTACTATTTTTCCTGCTTTATTAATATTTGGAAATAAGCTCTCGTCAGTCTTAGTTCAATTCAATATCCAGAATCATTACCTATTTCTCTAAAAGTCAACCATATTCGTACCCCAGATCATGCAAGCATGACTTCCTCCTTGATAAAAATAAATTCCATCACGCAGAGGCTGCGTTAACTAAGCAGATTTCTCACCTGCCTCACGTATTTGCATAAATCTCAAAACCTAAAAGTTTAATGAGAAAATTGTTTGGTACATAGACTTCAAATACTGTGCTTTATAATATAACAGCTTATTGTCAATATGTCATGAGTACGAGTGGGGGTTTACTGAAGGCTGAACACTAAAATAACGCAAATATCTTGGTTAATAATCAAGATAATGAAAAATGTACATAAAACATTTATAGAAAATTACATTTTACAATAAAATTAATTCTATAAAATCTTTCGATCCGCCGCATAATAACGGAGATTTTCGAAATTCCCCCCTCTAAACCCCCCTCTCACGGGCCCGATTTTAGTCGTTAACGGACTTGATCTTTAGTTTTACATAAAACACTTATATGACGAATTCGGTAACGATAAAATCATAATTGCGACAGCTAGAGCCGTAACAGATACACACCACTATTCAAACACACATTACATATATATATATATATATATATATATATATATATATATATATATATATATATATATATATATATATATATATATATATTTGTGTGTGTGTGTGTGTGTGTGTGTGTGTGTGTCTGTGGCCTTATTTTCGTCTTCTCCTAGGTAGGATCGATGGACATTTGAAGATATTTTTCAAAAATCGCGCTATGAGTATAACCTCAATAGCTGATTGTCCTTAAGGAAAATCTGCTAAAAAGAACAATTTTTTATTGATTTAAAATTCATGAAATCAAGGATTTCTCTTTCCATCATAGATATTTTTTAATAACTTATTTTTAACCATATTCTTTTACTTGAAGGAGCTTAGGTCCTTGAGATCTTAATGAAATTGCATGTTTACCCATAAGAGAGTTAAGCTATGAGGAGCAAGTAATAAGTGAATAATAAGATAGAAACTACTTCGTAACCCAGCTAGAGCTAGCTTCTAAACGTGAATGGCTGCCGCCTTACCTGCCTACCTATCTAGCCTAATCTTAAAGTACGCCAGGAGTTTGAGCTTGTCTCACTTCTCAAGCTAACAAGATTCAAAGTAAAGGATGGAATGGGTTTTAATCTAGTTGTCTTCTTTCACTACTTACTCCTAACTAGTTAACAATATTCTGCGCCGGTCAGAAATGTTGTAGATGCATTGAAGTACATCCCCATCTCTTAATAGCCAAAGAACCTTAATGGCCATAGATCCATGGATAACAAAAATTGTTAATTAAACAAAAGTTACCCAGTAAACAAATAGTTTGTGATTGAGATAAAAATTACTCTGATTCGTTATAAATTACAGTAAATAGTTTTCAATATAATTAAAATGTTTTAATCAGATATATTTCAGTAATCGTTTTTCTTTCAGGTGAAGAATACTTCTATCTATCTATTCAGCTCTCAGAGGTTGGCTGACCAGTTTTTAACCAGTAGGAAGATTAATCTATTGTAAAACTTCACGTGGGAAATCTGCTAAGTTTACGCAGCTTACGTGTATGAAAAATATTGCTTGGAGATGAGTGTCGATAACTGGATTTACCTTATATTTAATTGGTTACATTTGTCCAAAGACTGTAACTGATTCGGTATCAAAACAAGGTTTGCTTTAATCAAATCTTAAAGTTGGCAAAAGCCAGAAAGTTGGGGAGGAGCACCGCCTGTGTTTGAATAAGAATCTACGTAGGTGGTTGCTGGTTGGTGGCCTGCGGCGGGGGTAGGTATCTCCAGCAGTTGGTGGCGTTTGCTCCCGACAAATTAATGGAAATTCCATTCTATGCAAATGGTTAGGCCCACTGTAAAATCCTCCCCGATTCCAATCCCTATACACTTTAAATAAAGATTACAACCTCCCCCGCTTCAACCTTGTTCATTCCCGCTAAGTGTCTTGTTTTTCCGATCTAGCCCTTGTTGAAACACACAAAACATAAACCTGCTTTATGACCCTTTATTCCTTGCAGTCTAGACTTGGAGCCACAATTATCAGCTTCCTTTATTCTCTCAAATTATTTTACATTCTACTTTTTATTGTTGGGGTCTCAATTAGAATAATAATTAACAAAAATTTTCCTTTCCTGTTAGTTACAAAAATTAGAAATCATGTTATTGCTAGTAACCATTCTTCTTCCTAATTCCATGGTAATGGAAAGAATGAATTTGAATGTGCAGAGTAGGCCAGTTTTCCTCTACAATGCGTTTTATTTAGACTATGTGCACTTTCAGAGCAACAGCTCCCTCTTCAGTGCCTGTTGACATACACAAAACCAAATGAAAAACCAAGCAATCAACATTATTTAAAAATTAAAGAAATCCAAAAACATTAGCCTAAACAAGAAATAAAACCTAATTAAAACACAAGTTAAAGGTAGAATAAATAATACTAAAAATATAAATAAACATCCCAGACAACAGTCATCAGCTCTTAGCAGTCGACAGATAAAAACAGATACAATTTAAGACTGAACTACTAAAATTAACTACTAAAGATGCTAAAAGTACATAACATCTTACAAACTGAATAATAGATTGTTTTAATAAACAACAAAACAGACAACATAAAAAAAAAACAACTAATAAACCTAAGACTTATTTAAAGAACATCCTAAGTTTTGTACACATACAAGATGAACCAGATGTAATTGAAAAATGTGTACAACTTATGCTATTTAAAAATCTCATAATTAGTTTTGCATTTTTATGTATTCGTCTGCTTAAATAATCTAATGCTTTAACATGGGTACAGATAAGAAGAAACATTTGTTTACAAGTTGTTTTCTGTCATTCGTAAAAAGAGATTAAAAGGGCCCATTCCTGGGAACATAGAAACACCAAAGGCAGTAAAGCCATAAGGGTTCCGTAGCTCCCAAAATTTATCGCCATTATTGATATTATTTCATAAATATCCAGTTAAAATTTAAAATCATCAGCTCTTTAATCTTGGATTTTATTACATTTCAGTAGATACCTTTAACATAGGTATATGTAATTTCATTCTTATCTACCTAAACGTTAAGACTGTGAATTGGCAGGTGGAAGTGACTTCTAATCTAGGTTGGATGAAAAAAATCGGCTACGCTTCCACTGTAACAATTTATTAAAACGGCAGAGCGCTTTCGATGCAGTGCATCATCGTCAGTGTCCGAAGGTCTTGAATGTTGACCTGACGGCTCTTGAAGCTAGATTGGCCAGTCAGATTGATTTCTGATCTCTTTCTATGAGATGCAGTAAGCTCTTATAAAGTTTTATTTCAGTTAGAACTTGACTAGATACCTCATTATATGAATATGATATTCATAATCACAAATACCCCACATGGGATTTTAATCACAATCGTATTAAATATGTGATTACATAGGTTAAGAATGTGCCTAATACACTAAAATAAAGATAAACATGTAAAAGGAGGAATGATATTAAGATAAATTAAAACATATTTACAGGGGCTCAGGTTGGCCGTGCGGGTAAGGGCGTTGGTCCTAATCTCGTATGGCGCAGACCTAGAGTGGCGGGTTCGAATCCCGCACTGGGCAGTGGAAATTTATTTCATGACGGACTCATTAAATAAACTACTTGTGCCCACCCTGGCTAGAAAAGGATGGTAACCTGTAGATAACCCGTCCTAGTATTAGCCTAGTAGCATAAAGTGGACGTAAAAAAAATAAAAAAAAAACATATTTACATTTGATTTTTTTATAACGATATATTATTATATAAATAGACTGAAACAAATGGGAACGTGGATTATTGCATTGAATGTTCATTTGTATATATATATATATATATATATATATATATATATATATATATTTGTGTGTGTGTGTGTGTGTGTGTGTGTGTGTGTGTGTGTATGTTAACGTTCTAGCGTTCGCAATTTTTTTCTGATAGATACCAAACTCGATATTTAAACTTTTTTGTAAAAATGAAGATTAAGTTCGTAGACAGCTAAAACCGAGCCAGTGGGGGATTTAGAGAGCAGAATTTAGAAAATTCAAAATATCTCCGTTCCTATGCGTCAAATCGAAAATCCGTATAGAATCAATCTTATTGCAAATTCAATGTTCATATGCACGTTTTTTTTTTCATTATCTTTATTATTAAACGGAATTTTTGCATTTATTAGTTTTCGGCCTTCAGTAAACCCCACTCCTAATCATGTCATATTAACAAGAAGCACATTATTTGAAGCCTAAATACCAAATATCATTCTCATTGAAATTTTACTTTTTGGGATAAATGTAAATACGTTACGCACGTTGGAAATCTTTTTAGATAACGCAGCCCCTGCGTGACGGAATTTGTATTCACAGTTCCTTAAAGGCACTAATGATTTTAATTTATTTTTGGGAAAACTTCTGTTATGATTTGCAGGAAACCCTAATTGTAAATATTCATAAATCTAGTGAGGAGTAAATGGAAAGGTCTACGAATACACAATCTAAAACAATTTAGGGACGAGATCTAGTTTTCTATTTGAGTTTCGTTGACCCGTCCAGTTTACATATTCGTTTGGTCAGTCATATTTAGTGGTCTACTTGTATTCTCTCTCTGAAGTGAAGAGTGGAAATATAGAGGGAAAGAGTTAATGGGTAAATGGGTCGTTTGGGATGCGAAACTCTTTCCTTGTATTTATGGAGGATCGTGCTTGGCGGATGAAGTTTTGTCAGAGGCAACCGTTTCGGAGTCTTTACGCTCTCGCCCGCTAAAAAAGTACACAAAGCGACTGTTTGGCCACTCAAACCCCCTTCTGGAGATACATTTTTAAATAACCATTTATGTTCATAAATCGGGAGCAGGGTTTGAATTGGAGCTAAAGCTGGAGTGGAGAGTTGAATATTCATCTTCAATAGATCAGGGATCTGGCCCACCTCCTGACCTGTCATCCTCCTATGTCCTCTCCCGAATCGGTCTCCAACTACCCTCCTATACGGACTAGATTAATACCAACAGTGTTCTATTCCACTATAAGTTTACTCCGCATGCCTAAAACTTAGAACCTAAATCTGCGTAAAGAACAGATTAAATCTCAAAACGAATCATTTCGATAAAAAAAGTCCACCACGCAGGGGCTGTGTAAGCTAAGCAGATTACCCACGTGCCGATATAACACATATCTGATCTCATCTAACCATATAATCTCTATTTCTTAATTAACATTCGAGTAGGGCTTTACTGAAGGCTGAAAACAAGGGAGTACTTATAACTCACTTAATATTCGACTTACCAGAACATGATTAGAAAATCAATTGTAGAGCATCAATAGCTTTAACAAGATTGGTTCTGTACCATTTTAGCAGATTTCCCTTACGGGAAATCAGCTATTGAGGTCGTACTCATGACGCGATTTTCGAAAAATTTCTTCAAATGTCCATCTATCCCTAGGTCCATTCAAAATTATATATATATATATATATATATATATAGATAGATAAACCTACATACATACAAAATTTGGTAATTTAGCTTCGAAAAATATGGTTTATTATATAACAGAGTATTGTTTCTGTAACATGAGTACAAGTGGGGGTTAGCAAAAGGCTGAAAACTGAAAAATTCAAATATCTCGGTTTATATTCAATATACAGAATAAATGTGCATAACAATATTTATAGTACATTTCAATACGATTGAATCTATACAATTTTTCGATCTGACGTATAATAACGGAGATATTTCGAATTTTCCAAATTCTCCACATCTAACCCCCCCCCCTTGTCCGATTCCAGCCATTAAATAACTTGATCTATATTTTTACATAAAACGACTAAATACCGCGTTTGGTAAAGATCAAACAATAATTGCAACCGCTTTTGTAAAATAACATTTACAAATAAAATTTGTAAAATAAATATATATAGATTGATACAATTTTGATCGGACCTTCATTTATGCAAATAATATTCAAGATAGAGAAAAAAACGTTTATAGGAAATTAAATTTCCAATAAGGTTAATTGTTTATTACAATTTTTCTATCCGACGTATAATATCGCAGATATTTTGAATTTAAAAAAAATTGTTATATAAATATATATATATATATATATATATATATATATATATATATATTCTAGGGGTGGAGAGAAAGTTCTAAGCCTGAGATACATATATATATATATATATATATATATACAAATATATTTTCAACTTACATATTTTTATTTTTCAATATAGTCCCCCTCAACAGCAACGCACTTATTCCACCGCTTTTCCAACATCTGTAACCCGGTCAAAAAAAAATTGTTGTCAAACCCTTCCAAAACAACCTTGACAGCTGAGATCACCTGAAGCTGAGGGGGACTATATTGAAAAATAAAAATATGTAAGTTGAAAATATATTTGTATATATATATCAGGCTTAGAACTTTCTGTACACCCCTCGTATATATATAACTGGAGAGTTATGGGGCTACTGTTCGGCTCCAGAGGAGTCCTCCATCGAAAAACGGTGAAGATACTAATCGAACAAGGGCTAACAAACAGTGATCTAAAGAACTTATCCACACTTGTTCTAAAATCATCAAGAAGAATCATCCATCATCATTTATATAAAAATTAAAGATAAAAATAATAAGCTGCACTCTCACCTGAGATACCCCCCTAATTTGCAATATTCAATTTATTCCAACTTATCGTATACAATTTAAACAAAATCGAAAAAGAAAAAAATTAAAAGATTACCATCAATTGGCAGATTAGGAGGCTGACCATACAGGTACACTCAGAAATAGGGCAGCTTATTTTGTTTGTTGTTTTATATATATGTGTGTGTGGTTGTGTGTGTGTATGTAAGATTTTGAACAGATCTCATTATCGTCATCTCATAGGTAGGAACAATGGACATTTGAAGAAAATTTCCGAAAATTGCGTCATGAGTACAACCTCAATAGCTGATTTCCCTGAAGGGAAAGAGACAGATTGAATAAAATTAAGAGATAAATATATCCACGAAAATGTGATGCGGGAAATATTGTGCACAGAACCAGAGTTCGACGTTAACTTTCTGCAAATGGACCAAACAATTTTTGAAGAATTACTATCACTGCTAAGTCCTCGTATAAAAACAACAGGACATTCTTATGAGGAAATCTATACCACCTTCTCAAAGGTTTTTTGGCAAAGGCTGTCGCTCACGTTCAAACATATTTGACAAACACGCCCGTCAATCAAGAATTCCATTAAACACGGAGATTGTTTGTCAAACGCAACAAATAAGGCTGAAGGCCATCAAACTGTTTGTCAAACACGTAAAATTTGGCAAACATTTTAATCTTTTACAGGGCACTTTATAAATATCTCACAAGCTTGTCCGTAGGAATATTAATATAGACACTAGTCTAAATTGGGGTTTGAGTAATATGCATGCAGTTTCATTCAATTTGGTACTGACTCTCGTGAAAAGAGGAAAAACAAACGAAAATTCAATCCAATAATTCCTTTTTTTTTCCTCCTCATAGTAACCCTATGAGAAGTTATTTATTTAAATACATGTTCCAATGCCACGTGGCATATTAAATGTATGATTATGTTTAAATACATTTTTATTTTACAATATAAACACGTTAATCCACTATCTACTCAAATATAATATAAAAATAATAATACTAAAATAAAATATTAAAATAAGTATGATAACTACAAATAAAATTAATGAATGAAATGAAAAAATAAATTAATTGAATAAGAACCGAAAAAAACAAATCAATTAAAGTTAAACTCAACCGATGTTTAATTTGCGAGTCTATTTTGTCTCAAACGATGTTTATGTTGTGAGTTATACAATAATTCTTGAAATCACTTCTATTCTGAAAAGAAATTTCATGAAATATTAATTATGCTAACCTATTAACCCGTTGGAGAGTGATTTCTGGCATCCAGGAAATTTAGAGAAGCTAGCAAATATTTTGCCTCAAAGGTATCCATATGAAACATATGTGCTAACGCCAGAGACTTTCTGTAATGATATATAGTATGGGAACTAAAATGAATATGATGGAATTGAAATTTTCTGAATTTCCATCACCAAATATTAAAAAACAAACATCCAAACTTCAGGTTTTGTATAAGGCAGCCGAAGTGCTTACTGAATTTCTATATATGATTATATATCATTTCCTGAAATAAATACAGGGCCAAACGAAAATATTTATTATGTTCCCCTGGTTAATTAAGTTATCAAAAGCACAATTAAATGCCCTTCCTAGGATTGTTATGGGTCACTAATGGAGCAAGTAGATTTTACTTGCGTTCCGTTCAAATAGGCCAAAGTTCATTCAAGAGTTTATAGGATTAGAACAACTGAAATACGGCAGAGCCAAGATCCAAATGGAATAGCAGCCAATTACAACAACTTATCAACAGCATTCCAACGCCCACTCCACACCAAGAAGATAGAAGCATCTATGAACTTTGGGTAATGCATATTTTCAGGATACTGCTTCCCCATGATAACAATTCAGATTCCCTTAATGCAGATTATGCACAATCTCAGGTTCATAGGCCCAGGATGTCAAATTCTAAACCTTACCAAATAAAGTTGGTTAAAGAAAATAAATTACTTAAGCCGTATATTGAATGCCATTTGTGAAAATGTGTTTCTATGAGGAGCACTTTTCTTAGCAAAATTTCAGCATCCGGGCAGTCAAAACTTGTATCATTTCACACCTCCTGATTAAATGAGATAACGGATCAACTTCAATATTGCATAATTAATCTAGTGAAGCAGGTTTAAGCATGATGAACATTATTTTAACCAACAATTTATTTAATTTTGGTAATTATTGATTATCGGGAGGCCACCCATTTAAAAACGATTATTGAATCATAATTAAAATAAAATAACTTTATTATTTAAAATAACACTACTAGAATTTATAAATGACAAAATGGTTAAAGGGGTGCCACTAATTATATACAGATGAAATGTTTTCTGGTTCGAAACCGATAACGCTATTCTCAGTTATTGCTATAGACTGTTCATACTTGACTAGGTTATCTTAGTAATCATTCCGTTTTTTTTTGTTATCAGAAAATTAGTGATCGTTTATTACCACTACTTAGTGATCGTATATTATTACACCACTTGGACAGCTACCTTGCAGAGTTCATGTGGCAGACGACGGCCAGGGATGGCCGCTTTATGCAGCTACTCCGCGACATCGTCCAGTTTTGGGCTAACTCTAATTTAAAATTATATTTTCTCATTTAAATAAATTCTAGAAGTTTTATTTTAAATAATAAAGTTTTGTATTGCATAATTTGTGTTAGATCGTTACCATACTCGATATTTAATCGTTTTATGTAAAAAGACAGATCAAGTTCGTTAGTGGCTGAAATCGAACCAGTTGGAAGGGGTGGTTTATAGGGGGGATTTTCGAAAATTCAAAATATCTCCGTTACGAAATATTGTATAGAACCAATCTTATTGTAAATTAACTTTACTATAAATATTGTTATATACATTTATTCTCTATATTGAATATTAACCGATATATTTGCATTTTTATTAAGTGTGATAACAGACGAGATGTGATCGGCTGAAATCGGACTTTCCGCCGAAAGCTAGTTCGGCCGTTTCCGTAACTGTTCGGCTCTCATGAAATTGGTTTAAAGACTCGTTACTACTACTGTTATTAGTAGGATGATTTTTCTATTGTAAAACTTCACGTGGGAAATCTGCTTAGTTTACGCAGCCCCTGGGTGACGGACTTTTTGCAAGCTCAAACTGCACAGTGACGTACTAAAGGTTCTCCATGCTGTAGTAATTGCATTTATTTATGAAAGACTTAAATAATCCTTTTTATGAAGATCGATAATAGTCGCTTTGGCAAAATATGTTTACAATGCTGTTACTCTTTATAAGGAAAGAGAGACGATTTAGTTATCAAGTTTAGGAGGTGGAAAAAGAAGAGGCTCCCAAATAGGTGTTTGACTACCATTCCTGTTTCTTCAGTGAAGAGGAGGGAATTTTTCAGGGTGTGCTCCCCAATAACTATCACTCCCTTTCTTCCTAACCCTCTTTCCATTTTCTCTTCCGGCATGAAAAATATGTTTGCTGTCCAATTTTTTTTATAGCTTCATTTTCACCAGTAGCCTTATATCATAATTTTTTTCTATACTAACTCAATACAATTCCTTCACACAAACCCTCTTGTAACTGACATTATTTAATAACACTAGAAGGATTTTTTTTTCTTTTCAAGAAATGTATTACTCTATTTCAATTAAATTATTAACATATATATTATTATAAATTATATATATATATACTTCTTATTTCGGACCCAATATTATTTATATATTTTTCAAATTTTATGGTAAGAGTCTCCAATAAAAAACATGTTTCGTGGCTTATTTGCCACCTCTTCAGGGGCTATCCCTTTTAAAAAAATATATAAAAATTATTAATAAATTTAATTTGGCACATTCCTTAATAATTCTTATTGTATTAGTAAGTGGCTACATCTATGATATATTTATTATGTCTAATTAAAAACTGCTACTTATATTTCTGACGTGCTCGTTTACGTTTTACATTACGTTGCGACTGTCTGGTACTGAGAGGTTCCCGAGGTAGGTTAAGTCAGCTGACTAACAATCGATTATTTACAAGTCAATCTTGAACTTGATTGTTACCCGTCATAATTTAAAATCGATTAATTTAAGATAAAATGTTATAGAATATATGATTGAGGTATTTGATTTATGTTTTTTGTTTACTGCCCTTTTTCTATTTTTTATTATATGAATGTTCTCTTTTATTTTTCGTTTAGTATTTTTTCTTTCTTTATCAATTATTTAAACTTTTTCAAAATTGAAGTAGTGTTTCCTGGAGATAGCATGATCCGACAAAGCAGTTTTATTTTCATTATTGTCTATACTTTTCACGTGTTGCTTTAACCTTTTATTCAGCAGCTGTGAGGATTCATCAATATAAGTTCCATTGCAGGGTTTACAGTTAATTTCAAGTATATTATATTTAAATTTTGATTCAGTTACATTATCATTAATTCTACTAATTTTTTTTTTGCATTTTATTGTTCTATTTCCAGGCTACATTACATATCCCATTACAAATTAGTTTCAGTTTTCCATATTATTCGTGGGTGATAGTTGAAAGAATAGAACGGATGTGATTTCCTCCTCTGTGAGGACAGTCGCGACGTGATGTAAAAAGGTAAACGAGCACTTCAGAAATGTAAGTAACAATTTATAATTAAACTTAATAAATATATCATAGATGCATGCATTTACTAATACACTATATAGCCAAAGAATTATTAAGGGATGAGTTAAATTAATGTTATTAATAATTTTTATATTTTTTAAAAAAAAGGGATAACACCTAAAGAGGTGGCAAATAAGCCACGAAACGTGTAGGGCAGTTGCAATTAAGTTTACACCGAAATAAATGTTTTTTATTGGAGACCCGTGCCATAACATTTTATGAATATATATATATATATATATACACACACACACACACACACACACACACATACGGTTACGGGTACCATCCAAAGTTAAAGACATCAGAAGAAGAATGTGCGTTAATAAAATTTTGAGATAAGAAAATTTCACCCAATCCTTGAGTTGTTATGAGCCACCACTTCGTAGCTCCAAGCCTGCATTAGCTGATTAATGATGCATTATTGGGCGTGAGTATGGAAACTACAACTTTACAGGATCCTCCAGACTTGCCCCGCTGACTTGCTCCTAGTGAGAATTTACCCTGATTATACTAAATATAACAAAATGAACTTGCCAAACAAAATTTATAATTACTAATGGATACGTTTTTGTTGAAATGAATTTATTTCTTGTACATGTTAACATAACTTTTCAGCATGCGTTAACATATTCTTTAGTTTTACATAAAAAATCGGATGTCGAGCTTGTTAACGATTGAACAAAAACTGCGACTGCAAGAGCGTTGATAGGCAATTATAAATAAATATTAACGTAGTATTGAGCGGGCATCATTTTTATCATCTTTTGGCAGGGCCGGAGGGCATTATTATACTAAGAACATTGTTTATAATTTAATTATAAATTTATAGAACATGGTAAAAAAAAAATCTTAAAATTAAGGAATGCTTCGTATTTTTCTCCTTTCACCTCAGAATCCCGGATTTCCAAATGCTATTAACCGTTCAGTATTTAAATATTAATTATAAATAATGGTTCGGCGGCGACATAATGGGCCTTTTTGAATAATGTAATGATGTCATTACGGTTTTTCATTAAAAGCAATTTCTTGATGTATATCGACCTCCTTTCTTCAGGTTTTCATAATAAAAATGTTCTCTTTCAACCCCTCCAAAACAATAACCGGAAATTAGTTTTCTATTCTACAGGAATTGTAAAAGGGAGATAGTAATAAAAATGCTATTAGGTATAACGACCTTCCTTTTGTCGAAGAAATTAGGAAATTATTATTTCAAGACACCTCTGCCGAAAAAGGAGATAATGAGTCTTAAGAACTACTCAACAAAAGCGATAATCATCTCAGAAAGGCTACTTTAAAATGCTAAGGAAGATAAGTTAAGAAAAAAATATACCTTAGTTTTTGAAGTTACATTTTTGACTTGACCCTTGTAGAAACTGAATCTCTGTATCTTAAAACTACGTTCTGGAGATGGCCTTCATCATTTATGTTTCCTTGATATCCTTATATCTACATCGAGATCTTCACTGGATGGGAGAGCTAATTTTAAGAACACAGTTACTTCATACGTCTTGAAACGCGGTTGCCCAACCATGAACCATGAATAATTAGCAATAAAATACAATTCCCTCGTTGTACATTAATCACATCCTCTCAAGGACGTGACGGACAGTGGTGAGAAACAAATAGAGAAGAGCCTAATTTTCTACAGCCCTTGGCATTTTAGCAGATTTCCCCTAAGGGAAATCAGCTATTGAGGTGGTACCCATGTCGCGATTTCCGAAAAATGTCCTGAAATGTCCATCGATCATACGATGACGAAAATGAGGCCCGTTAAAAATGTATAAATATATATATATATATATACACGCACAAAACAAAATAAGCTCTCCCGAGGCTTCGCTCGGGAATCATTAGAGGCTGAATATTGAGAGCATTTTTATAGCAAGGCTTCATTGTGTACAATTATACTTCCCGTCTGGGCCTATTATTTTCCCATAAGGGCCAGGTAACTGGAGGGGGCTTATAGAATAGAAAGTTTATTTAAAAAGATTAAATGAAAATGAGTTCCTAATCAATCCCTCTCTACTGATTGACACACCGTGAATAATTCAAATCATAATCATGGATGGCATTTATTATAATTAAATAGTATCTATAATGCACATATTTTCTGTTAAACCTACTCCGGGCACACATACTTCAGAAATAGTCGGTTGTAAATAGACCTCAACATATAGGAGGAAATAAGCTACTATATACCAGAATTAAAGAGTTTGATTCCCCACAACTTCCGTTATCACTCCTTGTGTAAATTCAGAGTGACTTTGTTTAAAAATTAAGTAATAAAAATGCTCATACAGTTTTCATTTACATTGGAATTAAATAACGTTATTTCCTACTGAAAATAAATATTAAAGGAGGGGGGGGGATGCAGAGATTTATAACCTCACTAATCGGAATTATACATAGAACTACCATATAAGTCTAAAAATCATAACTTTATTACGCCTATAAAATATCTATCTATCTATATTTAATCATTTTATGTAACAAAAAATATCAAGTTCATCAATGGCTGAAATCCGATGTGGGAGGGGGCGTTTTGAAAATTCTTAATATCTTCGTTACTATACGTTGCATCGAAAAATTTCAGAGAACAAATCTTGTTGCAAATGTTCTATAAATGTTGTAATACAAATATATTCTCTATAATTAGTATTAACCGGGATTTTTTAGTTTTCAGCCTTCAGTAAACCCCTCACTCCTACTCATGTCATATTAACAATAAGCTATTATATCATGAACTATTTTGTTACAAGCCGAAATACCAAATATTGTTCTCATTGAACTTTTAAGTTTTGATATAAATGCAAATACGTGGCGCACGTGGGAAATCTGCTTAGTTAACGCAGCCCCTGCGTGACGGACTTTTTTACTTCGTACAAAGGAGTATAAAGCCAACATATAAATCAGTTAAAGAGTGCCAACTTTTCCTGAATATATCTCTGCTATTTTTTTTTCTATTATTGGAAGATCAATTCCTAAATAACCTACCTTTAATGATCGTTTAATATTAATATTTTAAATGAATAAATTATACTCGGGCAAGATTACTCATTCACTTGCAATTGGTCTCATTGAACTTTTACTTTTTGAGATAAATGCAAATATGTGGTGAACGTGGGAAATATGGTTAGTTAACGCAGCACCTGCGTGACGGATTATTTTGGTTGACCTTCGGCCATGGATCTGTTAAGTGTATTGAAGTAGGTCATATTTTCACAACTTTATAAAAATGTGTTTTGCTGAAATTCCTTGAGCGACAGTTCAATTTGAACTTTCTTGAATTTCAATAGCTGTTTCGCAAACTGTGAACACGTTCAGCTTTGGCAAGGGCCGTTAAAAGGGCAGAACTGGCGAGAAACAAACAAAACAAGCGAAATATGAAATAGGAAGTTGGAATAAAATGTGAAGAGAAGAGGAGGTGGGAGAGGGTGGGAACGAATCAGGGAGTATAAAGAGAGCTTTATATCGGTGGGTTTTGTCAAAGGAGCCCTTGGTACAATGGAGGCGGCTGAAAGAATAGCTCAGCAGGCCGGCAAGGTAATCCAGCGGACCTAAACAACACCATAGCCATTGTTTTAGGCCAACTGCTAGTAGCCCCAGGCCGAGTCTTCTCCTTCCTATATCATTCAGGGATCATATATCCACTACCGGCTATTACTCTTCATTCCACTCCCCGTTTTTTGCATTTCCATTTTTTTTATTCACATTCTTCAGAATGCAATCCACTCACCGACCCAGAGCTCAAAAATTTATTTTATATGTACAGGTTCAATTTCCGCCATGGGAGAATATTTATGAAGTAGTCCTAGTGTAGGCGCCGGAGAAGTATGTATCTAAGCGAGTGAGTCCACTGCAAATCCTCCTGCTCCATATCAAACCGTAAACGACCTTTGTCTTTGGTTTTACATGAGTGCTTAAAAAAAAAATCAAGAGCAAACAAAATATAACGTCTGATAGCGGGAATGATCAAACAAATATTACGAACGCTAAAGATGGAACAGACAATCTCACAAGCTCACTCTCTCGT